>JANJGN010003371.1:0-42500 GCA_026770705.1 Isurus oxyrinchus
GATGGGGACCGACGAGAGGGGGGGGGGGGGGGCTTGCTTTGTCCTACATTGATGCACTGCAGCAACCCGCCAAGGCTCCTTCGACAGCGCCGCCCAAACCCACGACCCGCTCCCATCTAGAAGGACGAGGGCAGCAGACACATGGGGGACACCCACCGCCTGGAAGTTCCCCTCCGAGCCCCTCACCATCCCGACTTGGGAATATATCGGCCGTTCCTTCACTGTCGCTGGGTCAAAATCCTGGAACTCCCTCCCTAACAGCGCCGTGGGTGTACCTACACCACACAGGGGACAAAATCCTGGAACTCCCTCCCTAACAGCGCCGTGGGTGTACCTACACCACACGGGACAAAATCCTGGAACTCCCTCCCTAACAGCACGGTGGGTGTACCTACACCACACGGGACAAAATCCTGGAACTCCCTCCCTAACAGCGCCGTGGGTGTACCTACACCACACGGACAAAATCCTGGAACTCACTCCCTAACAGCACTGTGGGTGTACCTACACCACACGGGACAAAATCCTGGAACTCCCTCACTAACAGCGCCGTGGGTGTACCTACACCACACGGACAAAATCCTGGAACTCCCTCCCTAACAGCGCCGTGGGTGTACCTACACCACACGGGGACAAAATCCTGGAACTCCCTCCCTAACAGCGCCGTGGCTGTACCTACACCGCACGGACAAAATCCTGGAACTCCCTCCCTAACAGCGCCGTGGGTGTACCTACACCACACGGGACAAAATCCTGGAACTCCCTCCCTAACAGCGCCGTGGGTGTACCTACACCACACGGGACAAAATCCTGGAACTCCCTCCCTAACAGCGCTGTGGGTGTACCTACACCACATGGACAAAATCCTGGAACTCCCTCCCTAACAGCGCCGTGGGTGTACCTACACCACACGGACAACATCCTGGAACTCCTGGTACAATTCTAAAGGGGGTGCAGGGGGCAGAGGGAGCTGGGGGTATATGTGGGTAAATCATTGAAAGGGGGCGGGACAGTTTGAGAGGGCGGTTAATGAAGGAGACAATATCCTGGGCTTTATTAATAGGGGTGTAGAGCGCAATAGCAAGCAGGTTATGTGGAGCTGGTGTAAGGCACGAGTTCGGACTCATCTGGAGTATTGGGTCCTGTTCTGTTCTCCGCACATTGGGAAGTATGTGAAGGCTTTGGAGAGAGAGAGAGAGCGGGGAAAAGATCTACAGGGATGGTTCCTGGGGTGAGGAACTCCAGTTCCGTGGATCGGTTGGGGAGGTTGGGACTGGTCTCCTTGGGGAAGAGGAGGGCGAGAGGGGATTCGATCGAGGTGTTCAAAACCGAGAGGGGCCTGGGACAGAGTCGGTCGGGAGAAATTCTGCCCACTGGGGGGAGGAGCAAGAGCGAGGGGGAGGGAAGGAGGGAGAGGGAGGGGGAAGGAGGGAGAGGGAAGGGGTGAAGGAGGCAGAGGGAGGGGGGAAGGAGTGAGAGCGAGGGCGAGAAGCGAGAGGGAGGGTGAGGACCGAGAGGGAGAGGGAGGAGCGAGAGGGAGGGGGGGAAGGAGGGAGAGGGAGGGGGACACAGATGTAAGGGGATTGGGAAGGGAAGCGACGGATATGCGAGGGGAAACTTCCTCACGCAGCGAGCGAGAGGTCCAAATCTAGGATGCGCCTCCTGTGGGACGTTGGATCGATCGAGGCGATCGACAGTTATCGGGAAAGGGATGAAGGAGCGGGGTTACAGGGAGAGGGGGATTGGCACGAGGAAAGCCTTCCCCGCGATCGGGGTAGGGGAGGGGTTGGTGGGCAGTGCTAACACGGTGTGGGCAGAATGGCCTGGCGGTGAGGCGGGACCAGGCGGCAGAGCTCTGCATCACGACGCGCAAAGGCAGCCATCACTCTCAGCGACGATCGCCGCTCCTGGGCGAGACTGGGAGGGCCGGGTCGGTGGGTCTCGGGCGAGGTGTTCAATGAGGCGTGACCAAACCCCTCGCTGTTCTCTTTCACTCTCTCTCTCTCTCGCCGGACCAAGTTCAATGCCAGGAGGTCTACAACCAGGTCTCGGGGCACGTCTACAGTCCAGAGTACCCCAAACCCTACCCCGCTAACCTGCACTGCAACTACAGCATCAGGGTGGAGCACGGCTTCTCCATTCACATCGAGTTCCGCCAGATGTTTGACGTGGACTCACACCAAGAGGTCCTGTGCCCCTACGATCAGCTGTGGGTGAGTGAATGGGTCCGAACGGAGAGAGGTTCACTCTGTATCTAACCCCGTGCTGTACCTGTCCTGGGAGTGTTTGATGGGGACAGTAAAGAGGGAGCTTTACTCTGTATCTAACCCCGTGCTGTACCTGTCCTGGGAGTGTTTGATGGGGACGGTGTAGAGGGAGATTTACTCTGTATCTAACCCCGTGCTGTACCTGTCCTGGGAGTGTTTGATGGGGACAGTAAAGAGGGAGCTTTACTCTGTATCTAACCCCGTGCTGTACCTGTCCTGGGAGTGTTTGATGGGGACGGTGTAGAGGGAGATTTACTCTGTATCTAACCCCGTGCTGTACCTGTCCTGGGAGTGTTTGATGGGGACTGTGTAGAGGGAGCTTTACTCTGTATCTAACCCCGTGCTGTACCTGTCCTGGGAGTGTTTGATGGGGACGGTGTAGAGGGACCTTTACTCTGTATCTCACCCCGTGCTGTACCTGTCCTGAGAGTGTTTGATGGGGACGGTGTAGAGGGAGATTTACTCTGTATCTAACCCCGTGCTGTACCTGTCCTGGGAGTGTTTGATGGGGACAGTGTAGAGGGAGATTTACTCTGTATCTAACCCCGTGCTGTACCTGTCCTGGGAGTGTTTGATGGGGACAGTGTAGAGGGAGATTTACTCTGTATCTAACCCCGTGCTGTACCTGTCCTGGGAGTGTTTGATGGGGACAGTGTAGAGGGAGCTTTACTCTGTATCTAACCCCGTGCTGTACCTGTCCTGGGAGTGTTTGATGGGGACGGTGTAGAGGGAGATTTACTCTGTATCTAACCCCGTGCTGTACCTGTCCTGGGAGTGTTTGATGGGGACGGTGTAGAGGGAGCTTTACTCTGTATCTAACCCCGTGCTGTACCTGTCCTGGGAGTGTTTGATGGGGACAGTGTAGAGGGAGCTTTACTCTGTATCTAACCCCGTGCTGTACCTGTCCTGGGAGTGTTTGATGGGGACAGTGTAGATGGAGATTTACTCTGTATCTAAACCCCGTGCTGTACATGTCCTGGGAGTGTTTGATGGGGACGGTGTAGAGGGAGATTTACTCTGTATCTAACCCCGTGCTGTACCTGTCCTGGGAGTGTTTGATGGGGACGGTGTAGAGGGAGCTTTACTCTGCATCTAACCCCGTGCTGTACCTGTCCTGGGAGTGTTTGATGGGGACGGTGTAGAGGGAGATTTACTCTGTATCTAACCCCGTGCTGTACCTGTCCTGGGAGTGTTTGATGGGGACGGTGTAGAGGGAGCTTTACTCTGTATCTAACCCCGTGCTGTACCTGTCCTGGGAGTGTTTGATGGGGACAGTGTAGAGGGAGATTTACTCTGTATCTAACCCCGTGCTGTACCTGTCCTGGGAGTGTTTGATGGGGACGGTGTGGAGGGAGCTTTACGCTCTGGGACAGTTGGTGCGTTGTGAATCCAGTATTATAATTACATCCTCTGCTATCCCTTGGTGCAGATCGATTCCCGGAATAATGTCGCAGGTCCTTTCTGTGGGAAGCAGAAACCGGAAGCGTTCGACACCCACAGCAACACTGTGGACATCCTCTTCAACACGGACGATTCTGGAGATAGTCGAGGATGGAAGATACATTACACCACAGACAGTAATCCAACACCACTCTCCGTCTCACCCAGTTACTGCTTCCCCTCGCTGTCACCCCTCCCTATCTCTTTAACCTCCTCCAGCCGATACTCCCCTCCCTATCTCTGTAACCTCCTCCAGCCCCTACACCCCTCCCTATCTCTGTAACCTCCTCCGGCCCCTACAAACCTCCCTATCTCTGTAACCTCCTCCGGCCCCTACAAACCTCCCTATCTCTGTAACCACCTCCAGTTCCCTACACCCCTCCCTATCTCTGTAACCTCCTCCAGCTCCTACACCCCTCCCTATCTCTGTAACCTCCTCCAACCCCTACACCCCTCCCTATCTCTGTAACCTCCTCCAACCCCTACACCACTCCCTATCTCTGTAACCTCCTCCAACCCCTACACCCCTCCCTATCTCTGTAACCTCCTCCAACCCCTACACCCCTCCCTATCTCTGTAACCTCCTCCAACCCCTACACCCCTCCCTATCTCTGTAACCTCCTCCAACCCCTACACCACTCCCTATCTCTGTAACCTCCTCCAGCCCCTACACCCCTCCCTATCTCTGTAACCTCCTCCAGCCCCTACACCCCTCCCTATCTCTGTAACCTCCTCCAGCCCCTACACCCCTCCCTATCTCTGTAACCTCCTCCAGCCCCTACACCCCTCCCTATCTCTGTAACCACCTCCAGCCCCTACACCCCTCCCTATCTCTGAAACCTCCTCCAGCACCTACACCCCTCCCCTCCTCTGTAACCTCCTCCAGCCCCTACACCCTCCCAATCTCTGTAACCTCCTCCAGTCCCTACACCCCTCCCCTTCTCTGTAACCTCCTCCAGCCCCTACACCCTCCCAATCTCTGTAACCTCCTCCAGTCCCTACACCCCTCCCCTTCTCTGTAACCTCCTCCAGCCCCCTACACCCCTCCCTATCTCTGTAACCTCCTCCAGTCCCTACACCCCTCCCTATCTCTGTAACCTCCTCCAGTCCCTACACCCCTCCCTATCTCTGTAACCTCCTCCAGCCCCTACAACCCTCCCTATTTCTGGAAACTCCTCCAGCCCCTACACCCCTCCCTATCTTTGTAACCTCCTCCAGCCCCTACACCCCTCCCTATCTCTGTAACCTCCACCAGCCCCCTACACCCCTCCCTATCTCTTTAACCTCCTCCAGACCATACAAACCTCCCTAAGACTGTAACCTCCTCCAGAGACTACAAAACTCCTTATCTCTGTTACCTCCTCCAGCACATACACCCCTCCCTATCTCTGTAACCTCCTCCAGCCCCGACACCCCTCACTATCTCTGTAACACCCTCCAGCCCCTACACCCCTCCCTATCTCTGTAAACTCCTCCAGCCACTATACCCCTCCCTATCTCTGTAAGCCCCTCCAGCCCCTACACCCCTCCCTATCTCTGTAACCTCCTCCAGCCCCTACACCCCTCCCTATCTCTGTAACCTCCTCCAGCCCCTACACCCCCTCCCAATCTCTGTAACTCCTCCAGCCCCTACAACCCTCTCTATCTCTGTAACCTCCTCCAGCCACTACACCCCTCCCTATCTCTGTTACCTCCTCCAGACCCCACACACCTCCCTATCTCTGTAACATCCTCCAGCCCCTACACCACTCCCTAACTCTGTACCCTCCTCCAGACCCTACCCCCTTCCTTATCTCTGTAACCTCCTCCAGACCCTACACCCCTCCCTATCTCTGTAACCTCCTCCAGCACCTACACCCCTCCCTATCTCTGTAACCTCCTCCAGCCCCTACAACCCTCGCTATCTCTGTAACCTCCTCCAGAACCCCTACAACCCTCCCTATCTCTGTAACCTCCTCCAGACCCTACACCTCTCCCTATCTCTGTAACCTCCACCAGCACCTACACCCCTCCCTATCTCTGTAACCTCCTCCAGCCCCTACACCCCTCCCTATCTCTGTTAAATCCTCCAGTTTCTACACCCCTCCCTATCTCTGTAACCTCCTCCACCCCAACAAGCCTCCCTATGTCTGTAACCTCCTCCAGCCCCTACACCCCTCCCTATCTCTGTAACCTCCTCCAGCACCTACACCCCTCCCCTCCTCTGTAACCTCCTCCAGCCCCTACACCCTCCCAATCTCTGTAACCTCCTCCAGTCCCTACACCCCTCCCCTTCTCTGTAACCTCCTCCAGCCCCTACACCCTCCCAATCTCTGTAACCTCCTCCAGTCCCTACACCCCTCCCCTTCTCTGTAACCTCCTCCAGCCCCCTACACCCCTCCCTATCTCTGTAACCTCCTCCAGTCCCTACACCCCTCCCTATCTCTGTAACCTCCTCCAGTCCCTACACCCCTCCCTATCTCTGTAACCTCCTCCAGCCCCTACAACCCTCCCTATTTCTGGAAACTCCTCCAGCCCCTACACCCCTCCCTATCTTTGTAACCTCCTCCAGCCCCTACACCCCTCCCTATCTCTGTAACCTCCACCAGCCCCCTACACCCCTCCCTATCTCTTTAACCTCCTCCAGACCATACAAACCTCCCTAAGACTGTAACCTCCTCCAGAGACTACAAAACTCCTTATCTCTGTTACCTCCTCCAGCACATACACCCCTCCCTATCTCTGTAACCTCCTCCAGCCCCGACACCCCTCACTATCTCTGTAACACCCTCCAGCCCCTACACCCCTCCCTATCTCTGTAAACTCCTCCAGCCACTATACCCCTCCCTATCTCTGTAAGCCCCTCCAGCCCCTACACCCCTCCCTATCTCTGTAACCTCCTCCAGCCCCTACACCCCTCCCTATCTCTGTAACCTCCTCCAGCCCCTACACCCCTCCCAATCTCTGTAACTCCTCCAGCCCCTACAACCCTCTCTATCTCTGTAACCTCCTCCAGCCACTACACCCCTCCCTATCTCTGTTACCTCCTCCAGACCCCACACACCTCCCTATCTCTGTAACATCCTCCAGCCCCTACACCACTCCCTAACTCTGTACCCTCCTCCAGACCCTACCCCCTTCCTTATCTCTGTAACCTCCTCCAGACCCTACACCCCTCCCTATCTCTGTAACCTCCTCCAGCACCTACACCCCTCCCTATCTCTGTAACCTCCTCCAGCCCCTACAACCCTCGCTATCTCTGTAACCTCCTCCAGAACCCCTACAACCCTCCCTATCTCTGTAACCTCCTCCAGACCCTACACCTCTCCCTATCTCTGTAACCTCCACCAGCACCTACACCCCTCCCTATCTCTGTAACCTCCTCCAGCCCCTACACCCCTCCCTATCTCTGTTAAATCCTCCAGTTTCTACACCCCTCCCTATCTCTGTAACCTCCTCCACCCCAACAAGCCTCCCTATGTCTGTAACCTCCTCCAGCCCCTACACCCCTCCCTATCTCTGTAACCTCCTCCAGAAACTACACCCCTCCCTATCTCTGTTAAATCCTCCAGTTTCTACACCCCTCCCTATCTCTGTAACCTCCTCCAGCCCCTACACCCCTCCCTATCTCTGTAAACTCCTCCAGCCCCTACACCCCTCCCTATTTCTGTAACCTCCTCCAGACACTACACCCCTCCCTATCTCTGTAACCTCCTCCAGACACTACACCCCTCCCTATCTCTGTAACCTCCTCCAGCCCCTACACCCCTCCCTATCTCTGTAACCTCCTCCAGCCCCTACACCCCTCCCTATCTCTCTAACCTCCTCCAGCACCTACACCCCTCCCAATCTCTGTAACCTCCTCCAGACCCTACAACCCACCCTATTTCTGTAACATACTCCAGCCCCTACACCCCTCCCTATCTCTGTAACCTCCTCCAGACACTACACCCCTCCCTATCTCTGTAACCTCCTCCAGCCCCTACACTCCTCGCTATCTTTGTAACCTCCTCCAGGCCCTACAACCCTCCCTATCTCTGTAACCTCCTCCAGCCCCTACACTCTCCCTATCTCTGTAACCTCCTCCAGTCCCTACACCCCTCCCTATCTCTGTAACCTCCTCCAGCCCCTACACCCTCCCTATCTCTGTTACCTCCTCCAGACCCTAAACCCCTCCCTATCTCTGTAACCTCCTCCAGCCCCTACACCCCTCCCTATCTCTGTAACCTCCTCCAGCCCCTACACCCCTCCCTATCTCTGTAACCTCCTCCAGCACCTACACCCCTCCCCATCTCTGTAACCTCCACCAGACCCTACAAACCTCCCTATTTCTGTAACATACTCCAGCCCCTACACCCCTCCCTATCTCTTTAACCTCCCCCAGACCATACAACCCTCCCTAAGACTGTAACCTCCTCCAGAGCCTACAACCCTCCTTATCTCTGTTACCTCCTCCAGACCCTAAACAACTCCCTATCTCTGTAACCTCCTCCAGCCCCTACAACCCTCCCTATTGCTGTAATCTACTGCAGCCCGTACACCCACCCTAACTCTGTAAACTCCTCCATCCCCTACAACCCTCCTTATCTCTGTTACCTCCTCCAGACCCTAAACCCCTCCCTATCTCTGTAACCTCCTCCAGCCCCTACACCCCTCCCTATCTCTGTAACCTCCTCCAGCCCCTACACCCCTCCCTATCTCTGTAACCTCCTCCAGCACCTACACCCCTCCCCATCTCTGTAACCTCCACCAGACCCTACAAACCTCCCTATTTCTGTAACATACTCCAGCCCCAACACCCCTCCCTATCTCTGTAACCTCCTCCAGCCCCTACACCCCTCCCTATCTCTGTAACCTCCTCCAGCTCCTACACCCCTCCCTATCTCTGTAACCTTCTCCAGACACTACACCCCTCCCTATCTCTGTAACCTCCTCCAGCCCCTACACCCCTCCCTATTTCTGTTAACTCCTCCAGCCCGTACACCCTCCCTACCTCTGTAACCTCCTCCATCCCCTACAACCCTCCCTATGTCTTTAAACTCATTCCAGACCCTACAACCCTCCCTAAGACTGTAACCTCCTCCAGAGCCTACAACACTCCTTATCTCTGTTACCTCCTCAAGACCCTACACACCTCCCTATCTCTGTAAGCACCTCCAGCCCCTACACCCATCCCTATCTCTGTAACCTCCTCCAGCCCCTACACTCCTCGCTATCTTTGTAACCTCCTCCAGGCCCTACAACCCTCCCTATCTCTGTAACCTCCTCCAGCCCCTACACCCTCCCTATCTCTGTAACCTCCTCCAGTCCCTACAACCCTCCCTATCTCTGTAACCTCCTCCAGCCCCTACTCACCTCCTTATCTCTGTAACCTCCAGCCCCTACAACCCTCCCTATCTCTTTAACCTCCCCCAGACCATACAACCCTCCCTAAGACTGTAACCACCTCCAGAGCCTACAACCCTCCTTATCTCTGTTACCTCCTCCAGACCCTACACAACTCCCTATCTCTGTAAGCCCCTCCAGCCCATACACCCCTCCCTATCTCTGTAACCTCCTCCAGCCCCTACACCCCTCCCTATCTCTGTAACATCCTCCAGCCCCTACACCCCTCCCTATCTCTGTAAACTCCTCCAGACACTACACCCCTCCCAACCTCTGTAACCTCCTCCAGGCCCTACACCCCTCCCAATTTCTGTAATCTCCTCCAGCCCGTACACCCTTCCTATCTCTGTAACCTCCTCCATCCCCTACAACCCTCCCTATCTCTTTAACCTCCTACAGACCATACAACACTCCCTAAGACTGTAACCTCCTCCAGAGCCTACAACCCTCCTTATCTCTGTTACCTCCTCCAGACCCTAAACAACTCCCTATCTCTGTAACCTCCTCCAGCCCCTACAACCCTCCCTATTGCTGTAATCTACTGCAGCCCGTACACCCACCCTATCTCTGTAAACTCCTCCATCCCCTACAACACTCCTTATCTCTGTTACCTTCTCCAGACCCTAAACCCCTCCCGATCTCTGTAACCTCCTCCAGCCCCTACACCCCTCCCTATCTCTGTAACCTCCTCCAGCCCCTACACCCCTCCCTATCTCTGTAACCTCCTCCAGCACCTACACCCCTCCCCATCTCTGTAACCTCCTCCAGACCCTACAAACCTCCCTATTTCTGTAACATACTCCAGCCCCTACACCCCTCCCTATCTCTGTAACCTCCTCCAGCCCCTACACCCCTCCCTATCTCTGTAACCTCCTCCAGCTCCTACACCCCTCCCTATCTCTGTAACCTTCTCCAGACACTACACCCCTCCCTATCTCTGTAACCTCCTCCAGCCCCCTACACCCCTCCCTATCTCTGTAACATCCTCCAGCACCTACACCCCTCCCAATCTCTGTAACCTCCTCCAGACCCTACAACCCACCCTATTTCTGTAACATACTCCAGCCCCTACACCCCTCCCTATCTCTGTAACCTCCTCCAGACACTACACCCCTCCCTATATCTGTAACCTCCTCCAGCCCTTACACTCCTCGCTATCTTTGTAACCTCCTCCAGGCCCTACAACCCTCCCTATCTCTGTAACCTCCTCCAGCCCCTACACTCTCCCTATCTCTGTAACCTCCTCCAGTCCCTACACCCCTCCCTATCTCTGTAACCTCCTCCAGCCCCTACACCCTCCCTATCTCTGTAACCTCCTCCAGTCCCTACACCCCTCCCTATCTCTGTAACCTCCTCCAGCCCCTACTCCCCTCCTTATCTCTGTAACCTCCAGACCCTACAACCCTCCCTATCCCTTTAACCTCCCCCAGACCATACAACCCTCCCTAAGACTGTAACCACCTCCAGCCCCTAAACCCCTCCCTATCTCTGTAACCTCCTCCAGAGCCTACAACCCTCCTTATCTCTGTAAACTCCTCCATCCCCTACAACCCTCCTTATCTCTGTTACCTCCTCCAGACCCTAAAACCCTCCCTATCTCTGTAACATCCTCCAGCCCCTACACCCCTCCCTATCTCTGTAACCTCCTCCAGCCCCTACACCCCTCCCTATCTCTGTAACCTCCTCCAGCACCTACACCCCTCCCAATCTCTGTAACCTCCTCCAGACCCTACAAACCTCCCTATTTCTGTAACATACTCCAGCCCCTACACCCCTCCCTATCTCTGTAACCTTCTCCAGACACTACACCCCTCCCTATCTCTGTAACCTCCTCCAGCCCCTACACCCCTCCCTATTTCTGTTAACTCCTCCAGCCCGTACACCCTCCCTATCTCTGTAACCTCCTCCATCCCCTACAACCCTCCCTATGTCTTTAAACTCATTCCAGACCCTACAACCCTCCCTAAGACTGTAACCTCCTCCAGAGCCTACAACACTCCTTATCTCTGTTACCTCCTCAAGACCCTACACACCTCCCTATCTCTGTAAGCACCTCCAGCCACTACACCCATCCCTATCTCTGTAACCTCCTCCAGCCCCTACACTCCTCGCTATCTTTGTAACCTCCTCCAGGCCCTACAACCCTCCCTATCTCTGTAACCTCCTCCAGCCCCTACACCCTCCCTATCTCTGTAACCTCCTCCAGTCCCTACACCCCTCCCTATCTCTGTAACCTCCTCCAGCCCCTACTCACCTCCTTATCTCTGTAACCTCCAGCCCCTACAACCCTCCCTATCTCTTTAACCTCCCCCAGACCATACAACCCTCCCTAAGACTGTAACCACCTCCAGAGCCTACAACCCTCCTTATCTCTGTTACCTCCTCCAGACCCTACACAACTCCCTATCTCTGTAAGCCCCTCCAGCCCATACACCCCTCCCTATCTCTGTAACCTCCTCCAGCCCCTACACCCCTCCCTATCTCTGTAACATCCTCCAGCCCCTACACCCCTCCCTATTTCTGTAAACTCCTCCAGACACTACACCCCTCCCAACCTCTGTAACCTCCTCCAGGCCCTACACCCCTCCCAATTTCTGTAATCTCCTCCAGCCCGTACACCCTTCCTATCTCTGTAACCTCTCCATCCCCTACAACCCTCCCTATCTCTTTAACTTCCTACAGACCATACAACACTCCCTAAGACTGTAACCTCCTCCAGAGCATACAACCCTACTTATCTCTGATACCTCCTCCAGACCCTACACACCTCCCTATCTCTGTAATCCCCTCCAGCCCCTAAACCCCTCCCTATCTCTGTAACCTCCTCCAGCCCCTAAACTCCTCGCTATCTCTGTAACCTCCTCAAGCCCCTAGACCCCTCCCTATCTCTGTAACCTCCTCCAGCCCCTACACCCCTCCCAATCTCTGTAACTCCTCCAGTCCCTACACCCCTCCCTATCTCTGTTACCTCCTCCAGACCCTACACACCTCCCTATCTCTGTAAGCCCCTCCAGCCCCTACACCCCTCCCTATCTCTGTAACCTCCTCCAGCCCCTACACCCCTCCCTATCTCTGTAACCTCCTCCAGCACCTACACACCTCCTTATCTATGCAACCTCCTCCAGCCCCCTACACCCCTCCCTATCTCTGTAACCTCCTCCAGCACCTACACCCCTCCCAATCTCTGTAACCTCCTCCAGACCCTACAACCCACCCTATTTCTGTAACATACTCCAGCCCCTACACCCCTCCCTATCTCTGTAACCTCCTCCAGACACTACACCCCTCCCTATCTCTGTAACCTCCTCCAGCCCTTACACTCCTCGCTATCTTTGTAACCTCCTCCAGGCCCTACAACCCTACCTATCTCTGTAACCTCCTCCAGCCCCTACACCCTCCCTATCTCTGTAACCTCCTCCAGTCCCTACACCCCTCCCTATCTCTGTAACCTCCTCCAGACCCTACACCCTCCCTATCTCTGTAACCTCCTCCAGTCCCTACACCCCTCCTTATCTCTGTAACCTCCTCCAGCCCCTACTCCCCTCCTTATCTCTGTAACCTCCAGCCCCTACAACACTCCCTATCTCTTTAACCTCCCCCAGACCATACAACCCTCCCTAAGACTGTAATCTCCTCCAGAGCCTACAACCCTCCTTATCTCTGTTACCTCCTCCAGACCCTACACAACTCCCTATCTCTGTAACCTCCTCCAGCCCCTACAACCCTCCCTATTTCTGTAATCTCCTGCAGCCCGTATACCCACCCTATCTCTGTAAACTCCTGCATCCCCTACAACTCTCCTTATCTCTGTTACCTCCTCCAGAACCTAAATCCCTCCCTATCTCTGTAACCTCCTCCAGCCCCTACACCCCTCCCTATCTCTGTAACCTCCTCCAGCCCCTAAACCCCTCCCTATCTCTGTAACCTCCGCCAGCACCTACACCCCTCCCAATCTCTGTAACCTCCTCCAGACCCTACAAACCTCCCTATTTCTGTAACATACTCCAGCCCCTACACCCCTCCCTATCTCTGTAACCTTCTCCAGACACTACACCCCTCCCTATCTCTGTTACCTCCTCCAGCCCCTACACCCCTCCCTATTTCTGTTAACTCCTCCAGCCCGTACACCCTCCCTATCTCTGTAACCTCCTCCATCCCGTACAACCCTCCCTATGTCTTTAAACTCATTCCAGACCCTACAACCCTCCCTAAGACTGTAACCTCCTCCAGAGCCAACAACCCTCCTTATCTCTGTTACCTCCTCAAGACCCTACACACCTCCCTATCTCTGTAAGCACCTCCGGCCCCTACACCCCTCCCTATCTCTGTAACCTCCTCCAGCCCCTACACTCCTCGCTATCTTTGTAACCTCCTCCAGGCCCTACAACCCTCCCTATATCTGTAACCTCCTCCAGCCCCTACACCCTCCCTATCTCTGTAACCTCCTCCAGTCCCTACACCCCTCCCTATCTCTGTAACCTCCTCCAGCCCCTACTCACCTCCTTATCTCTGTAACCTCCAGCCCCTACAACCCTCCCTATCTCTCTAACCTCCCCCAGACCATACAACCCTCTCTAAGACTGTAACCACCTCCAGAGCCTACAACCCTCCTTATCTCTGTTACCTCCTCCAGACCCTACACAACTCCCTATCTCTGTAAGCCCCTCCAACCCATACACCCCTCCCTATCTCTGTAACCTCCTCCAGCCCCTACACCCCTCCCTATCTCTGTAACATCCTCCAGCCCCTACACTCCTCCCTATCTCTGTAAACTCCTCCAGACACTACACCCCTCCCAACCTCTGTAACCTCCTCCAGGCCCTACACCCCTCCCAATTTCTGTAATCTCCTCCAGCCCGTACACCCTTCCTATCTCTGTAACCTCCTCCATCGCCTACAACCCGCCCTATCTCTTTAACCTCCTACAGACCATACAACACTCCCTAAGACTGTAACCTCCTCCAGAGCATACAAACCTCCTTATCTCTGATACCTCCTCCAGACCCTACACACCTCCCTATCTCTGTAATCCCCTCCAGCCCCTACACCCCTCCCTATCTCTGTAACCTCCTCCAGCCCCTACACTCCTCGCTATCTCTGTAACCTCCTCAAGCCCCTAGACCCCTCCCTATCTCTGTAACCTCCTCCAGCCCCTACACCCCTCCCAATCTCTGTAACTCCTCCAGTCCCTACACCCCTCCCTATCTCTGTTACCTCCTCCAGACCCTACACACCTCCCTATCTCTGTAAGCCCCTCCAGCCCCTACACCCCTCCCTATCTCTGTAACCTCCTCCAGCCCCTACACCCCTCCCTAACTCTATAACCTCCTCCAGCACCTACACACCTCCTTATCTATGCAACCTCCTCCAGCCCCCTACACCCCTCCCTATCTCTGTAACATCCTCCAGCCCCTACACCACTCCCTAACTCTCTAACCTCCACCAGCCCCTACACCCCTCCCTATCTCTGTAACCTCCTCCAGCCCCTACACCCCTCCGTATCGCTGTTAAATCCTCCAGTTTCTACACCCCTCCCTATCTCTGTAACCTCCTCCACCCCTACAAGCCTCCCTATCTCTGTAACCTCCTCCAGCCCTTACAACCCTGCAAATTTCTGTAACCTCCTCTGGCATCGGCACCCCTCCCTATCTCTGTAACCTCCTACAGCCCATAAACACTCCCTATCTCTGTAACCTCCTCCAGCACCTACACCCCTCCCTATCGCTATAAACTCCTCCAGCCCCTACACCCCTCCCTATCTCTGTAACCTCCTCCAGCACCTAAACCCCACCCTATCCCTGTAACCTCCTCCAGCCCCTACAACCCTCCCTATTTCTGTAATTTCCTCCAGCCCGAACACCCTCCCTATCTCTGTAACCGCCTCCATCCCCTACAACCCTCCCTATCTCTTTAACCTCCTACAGACCATACAACCCTCCCTAAGACTGTAACCTCCTCCAGAGTCTACACACCTCCCTATCTCTGTAAGCCCCTCCAGCCCCTACACCCCTCCCTATCTCTGTAACCTCCTCCAGCCCCTACACTCCTCGCTATCTCTGTAACCTCCTCCAGCCCCTACACCCCTCCCTATCTCTGTAACCTCCTCCAGCCCCTACAACGCTCCCAATTTCTGTAACTCCTCCAGCCCCTACAACCCTCCCTATCTCTGTAACCTCCTCCAGCCCCTACACCCCTCCCTATCTCTGTTACCTCCTCCAGACCCCACACACCTCCCTATCTCTGTAAGCCCCTCCAGCCCCTACACCCCTCCCTATCTCTGTAACCTCCTCCAGCCCCTACACCCCTCCCTATCTCTGTAACCACCTCCAGTCCCAACACCCCTCCCTATCTCTATAACCTCCTCCAGCCCCTACACCCCTCCCTATCTCTGTAACATCCTCCAGCCCCTACACCACTCCCTAACTCTGTACCCTCCTCCAGACCCTACACCCCTCCTTATCTCTCTAAAATCCTCCAGCCCCTACACCCCTCCCTATCTCTGTAACCTCCTCCAGGCCCTACACCCCTCCCTATCTCTGTAACCTCCTCCAGCCCCTACACCCCTCCCTATCTCTGTAACCTCCTCCAGAACCCCTACAACCCTCCCTATCTCTGTAACCTCCTCCAGCCCCTACACCCCTCCCTATCTCTGTTACCTCCTCCAGCACCTACACCCCACCCTATCTCTGTAACCTCCTCCAGCCCCTAAAACCCTCCCTATTTCTGAAACCTCCTCCAGCCCGAACACCCTCCCTATCTCTGTAACCTCCTCCATCCCCTACAACCCTCCCTATCTCTGTAACCTCCTCCAGCCCCTACACCCCTCCCTATCGCTGTTAAATCCTCCAGTTTCTACACCCCTCCCTATCTCTATAAACTCCTCCAGCCCCTACACCCCTCCCTATCTCTGTAACCTCCTCCAGCCCCTAAAACCCTCCCTATTTCTGTAATCTCCTCCTGCCCGAACACCCTCCCTATCTCTGTAACCTCCTCCATCCCCTACAACCCTCCCTATCTCTTTAATCTCCTACAGAATATACAACCCTCCCTAAGACTGTAACCTCCTCCAGAGTCTACACACCTCCCTATCTCTGTAAGCCCCTCCAGCCCCTACACCCCTCCCTATCTCTGTAACCTCCTCCAGCCCCTACACTCCTCGCTATCTCTGTAACCTCCTCCAGCCCCTACACCCCTCCCTATCTCTGTAACCTCCTCCAGCCCCTACACCCCTCCCAATCTCTGTAACTCCTCCAGCCCCTACAACCCTCCCTATCTCTGTAACCTCCTCCAGCCCCTACACCCCTCCCTATCTCTGTTACCTCCTCCAGACCCTACACAGCTCCCTATATCTGTAAGCCCCTCCAGCCCCTACACCCCTCCCTATCTCTGAAACCTCCTCCAGCCCCTACACCGCTCCCTATCTCTGTAACCTCCTCCAGCACCTACACACCTCCTTATCTATGCAACCTCCTCCAGCACCCTACACCCCTCCCTATCTCTGTAACATCCTCCAGCCCCTACACCACTCCCTAACTCTGTACCCTCCTCCAGACCCTACACCCCTCCTTATCTCTGTAACCTCCTCCAGCCCCTACACCCCTCCCTATCTCTGTAACCTCCTCCAGGCCCTACACCCCTCCCTATCTCTTTAACCTCCTCCAGAACCCCTACTACCCTCCCTATCTCTGTAACCTCCTCCAGCCCCTACACCCCTCCCTATCTCTGTAACCTCCTCCAGCCCCTACACCGCTCCCTATCTCTGTAACCTCCTCCAGCACCTACACACCTCCTTATCTATGCAACCTCCTCCAGCACCCTACACCCCTCCCTATCTCTGTAACATCCTCCAGCCCCTACACCACTCCCTAACTCTGTTCCCTCCTCCAGCACCTACACCCCACCCTATCTCTGTAACCTCCTCCAGCCCCTACACCCCTCCCTATCTCTGTAACCACCTCCAGTCCCAACACCCCTCCCTATCTCTATAACCTCCTCCAGCCCCTACACCCCTCCCTATCTCTGTAACATCCTCCAGCCCCTACACCACTCCCTAACTCTGTACCCTCCTCCAGACCCTACACCCCTCCTTATCTCTCTAACCTCCTCCAGCCCCTACACCCCTCCCTATCTCTGTAACCTCCTCCAGGCCCTACACCCCTCCCTATCTCTGTAACCTCCTCCAGCCCCTACACCCCTCCCTATCTCTGTAACCTCCTCCAGAACCCCTACAACCCTCCCTATCTCTGTAACCTCCTCCAGCCCCTACACCCCTCCCTATCTCTGTTACCTCCTCCAGCACCTACACCCCACCCTATCTCTGTAACCTCCTCCAGCCCCTAAAACCCTCCCTATTTCTGAAACCTCCTCCAGCCCGAACACCCTCCCTATCTCTGTAACCTCCTCCATCCCCTACAACCCTCCCTATCTCTGTAACCTCCTCCAGCCCCTACACCCCTCCCTATCGCTGTTAAATCCTCCAGTTTCTACACCCCTCCCTATCTCTATAAACTCCTCCAGCCCCTACACCCCTCCCTATCTCTGTAACCTCCTCCAGCCCCTAAAACCCTCCCTCTTTCTGTAATCTCCTCCTGCCCGAACACCCTCCCCTTCTCTGTAACCTCCTCCATCCCCTACAACCCTCCCTATCTCTTTAATCTCCTACAGAATATACAACCCTCCCTAAGACTGTAACCTCCTCCAGAGTCTACACACCTCCCTATCTCTGTAAGCCCCTCCAGCCCCTACACCCCTCCCTATCTCTGTAACCTCCTCCAGCCCCTACACTCCTCGCTATCTCTGTAACCTCCTCCAGCCCCTACACCCCTCCCTATCTCTGTAACCTCCTCCAGCCCCTACACCCCTCCCAATCTCTGTAACTCCTCCAGCCCCTACAACCCTCCCTATCTCTGTAACCTCCTCCAGCCCCTACACCCCTCCCTATCTCTGTTACCTCCTCCAGACCCTACACAGCTCCCTATATCTGTAAGCCCCTCCAGCCCCTACACCCCTCCCTATCTCTGAAACCTCCTCCAGCCCCTACACCGCTCCCTATCTCTGTAACCTCCTCCAGCACCTACACACCTCCTTATCTATGCAACCTCCTCCAGACCCTACACCCCTCCTTATCTCTGTAACCTCCTCCAGCCCCTACACCCCTCCCTATCTCTGTAACCTCCTCCAGGCCCTACACCCCTCCCTATCTCTTTAACCTCCTCCAGAACCCCTACTACCCTCCCTATCTCTGTAACCTCCTCCAGCCCCTACACCCCTCCCTATCTCTGTAACCTCCTCCAGCCCCTACACCGCTCCCTATCTCTGTAACCTCCTCCAGCACCTACACACCTCCTTATCTATGCAACCTCCTCCAGCACCCTACACCCCTCCCTATCTCTGTAACATCCTCCAGCCCCTACACCACTCCCTAACTCTGTTCCCTCCTCCAGCACCTACACCCCACCCTATCTCTGTAACCTCCTCCAGCCCCTAAAACCCTCCCTATTTCTGAAACCTCCTCCAGCCCGAACACCCTCCCTATCTCTGTAACCTCCTCCATCCCCTACAACCCTCCCTATCTCTGTAACCTCCTCCAGCCCCTACACCCCTCCCTATCGCTGTTAAATCCTCCAGTTTCTACACCCCTCCCTATCTCTGTAACCTCCTACAGCCCCTAAACCCTCCCTATCTCTGTAACCTCCTCCAGCAACTACACCCCTCCCTATCTCTATTAACTCCTCCAGCCCCTACACCCCCCCCTATCTCTGTAACCTCCTCCAGCACCTACACCCCACCCTATCCCTGTAACCTCCTCCAGCCCCTAAAACCCTCCCTATTTCTGTAATCTCCTCCTGCCCGAACACACTCCCTATCTCTGTAGCCTCCTCCATCCCCTACAACCCTCCCTATCTCTTTAATCTCCTACAGAATATACAACCCTCCCTAAGACTGTAACCTCCTGCAGAGTCTACACACCTCCCTATCTCTGTAAGCCCCTCCAGCCCCTACACCCCTCCCTATCTCTGTAACCTCCTCCAGCCCCTACACTCCTCGCTATCTCTGTAACCTCCTCCAGCCCCTACACCCCTCCCTATCTCTGTAACCTCCTCCAGCCCCTACACCCCTCCCAATCTCTGTAACTCCTCCAGCCCCTACAACCCTCCCTATCTCTGTAACCTCCTCCAGCCCCTACACCCGTCCCTATCTCTGTTACCTCCTCCAGACCCTACACAGCTCCCTATCTCTGTAAGCCCCTCCAGCCCCTACACCCCTCCCTATCTCTGAAACCTCCTCCAGCCCCTACACCGCTCCCTATCTCTGTAACCTCCTCCAGCACCTACACACCTCCTTATCTATGCAACCTCCTCCAGCACCCTACACCCCTCCCTATCTCTGTAACATCCTCCAGCCCCTACACCACTCCCTAACTCTGTACCCTCCTCCAGACCCTACACCCCTCCTTTTCTCTGTAACCTCCTCCAGCCCCTACACCCCTCCCTATCTCTGTAACCTCCTCCAGGCCCTACAACCCCTCCCTATCTCTGTAACCTCCTCCAGAACCCCTACTACCCTCCCTATCTCTGTAACCTCCTCCAGCCCCTACACCCCTCCCTATCTCTGTAACATCCTCCAGCCCCTACACCACTCCCTAACTCTGTACCCTCCTCCAGACCCTACACCCCTCCTTATCTCTGTAACCTCCTCCAGCCCCTACACCCCTCCCTATCTCTGTAACCTCCTCCAGCCCCTACACCCCTCCCTATCTCTGTAACCTCCTCCAGAACCCCTACTACCCTCCCTATCTCTGTAACCTCCTCCAGCCCCTACACCCCTCCCTATCTCTGTAACCTCCTCCAGCACCTACACCCCACCCTACCTCTGTAACCTCCTCCAGCCCCTACAACCCTCCCTATTTCTGAAACCTCCTCCAGCCCGAACACCCTCCCTATCTCTGTAACCTCCTCCATCCCCTACAACCCTCCCTATCTCTTTAACCTCCTACAGACCATACAACACTCCCTAAGACTGTAACCTCCTCCAGAGTCTACACACCTCCCTATCTCTGTAAGCCCCTCCAGCCCCTACACTCCACCCTATCTCTGTAACCTCCTCCAGCCCCTACACTCCTCGCTATCTCTGTAACCTCCTCCAGCCCCTACACCCCTCCCTATCTCTGTAACCTCCTCCAGCCCCTACACCCCTCCCAATCTCTGTAACTCCTCCAGCCCCTACAACCCTCCCTATCTCTGTAACCTCCTCCAGCCCCTCCACCCCTCCCTATCTCTGTTACCTCCTCCAGACCCTACACACCTCACTATTTCTGTAAGCCCCTCCAGCCCCTACACCCCTCCCTATCTCTGTAACCTCCTCCAGTCCCTACACCCCTCCCTATCTCTGTAAACTCCTCCAGCACCGACACACCTCCTTATCTATGGAATCTCTTCCAGCCCCCTACACCCCTCCCTATCTCTGTAACATCCTCCAGCCCGTACACCACTCCCTATCTCTGTACCCTCCTCCAGACCCTACACCCCTCCTTATCTCTGTAACCTCCTCCAGCCACTACACCCCTCCCTATCTCTGTAACCTCCTCCAGCCCTACACCCCTCCCTATCTCTGTAACCTCCTCCAGCCCCTACACCCCTCCCTATCTCTGTAACCTCCTCCAGAACCCCTACAACCCTCCCTATCTCTGTAACCTCCTCCAGACCCTACACCCCTCCTATCTCTGTAACGTCCACCAGCCCCTACACCCCTCCCTATCTCTGTAACTTCCTCCAGCCCCTACACCCCTCCCTATGTCTGTAACCTCCTCCACCCCTACAAGCCTCCCTATCTCTGTAACCTCCGCCAGCCCCTACACCCCTCCCTATCTCTGTAACCTCCTCCAGCCCCTACAACCCTCCCTATCTCTGTAACCTCCTCCAGACACTACACACCTCCCTATCTCTGTAACCTCCTACAGCCCCTAAACCCTCCCTATCTCTGTAACCTCCTCCAGCACCTACACCCCTCCCTATCGCTGTAAACTCCTCCAGCCCCTACACCCCTCCCTATCTCTGTAACCTCCTCCAGCACCTACACCCCTCCCTATCTCTGTAAACTCCTCCATCCCCTACAACCCTCCCTATCTCTTTAACCTCCTCCAGACACTACAACCCTCCCTAAGACTGTAACCAACTCCAGAGCCTACAACCCTCCTTATCTCTGTTACCTCCTCCAGACCCTAAACCCCTCCCTATCTCTGTAACCTCCTCCAGCCCCTACACCCCTCCCTATCTCTGTAACCTCCTCCAGCCCCTACACCCCTCCCTATCTCTGTAACCTCCTCCAGCACCTACACCCCTCCCAATCTCTTTAACCTCCTCCAGACCCTACACTCCTCCCTATCTCTGTAACCTCCTCCAGCCCCTACACCCCTCTCTATCTCTGTAACCTCCTCCAGAAACTACACCCCTCCCTATCTCTGTAACCTCCTCCAGCCCCTACACCCCTCCCTATTTCTGTTAACTCCTCCAGCCCGTACACCCTCCCTATCTCTGTCACCTCCTCCATCCCCTACAACCCTCCCTATGTCTTTAAACTCCTTCCAGATCCTACAACCCTCCCTAAGACTGTAACCTCCTCCAGAGCCTACAACACTCCTTATCTCTGTTACCTCCTCAAGACCCTACACACCTCCCTATCTCTGTAAGCCCCTCTTGCCCCGACACCCCTCCCAATCTCTGTAACCTCCTCCAGCCCCTACACTCCTCGCTATCTTTGTAACCTCCTCCAGCCCCTACACCCCACCCTATCTCTGTAACCTCCTCCATTCGCTACCACCCTCCCTATCTCTGTAACCTCCGCCAGCACCTACACCCATCCCTATCTCTGTAAACTCCTCCAGCACCTACACCCCTCCCTCTCTCTGTAACCTCCTCCAGCCACTACACCCCTCCCTATCTGTAACCTCCGCCAGCCCCTACAACCCTCCCTATCTCTGTAAACTCCTCCAGCACCTACACCCCTCCCTATCTCTGTAACCTCCTCCAGACACTACACCCCTCCCTATCTCTGTATCCTCCTCCAGCCCCTACACCCCTCCCTATCTCTGTAACCTCCTCCAGCCCCTACAACCCTGCCAATCTCTGTAACCTCCTCTGGCCTCTACACACCTCCCTATCTCTGTCAGCCCCTCCAGCCCCTACACCCCTCCCTATCTCGGTAACTTCCTCCAGACCCTACACCCCTCCCTATCTCTGTAACATCCTCCAGCCCCTACACCCCTCCCTATCTCTGTAACATCCTCCAGCCCCTACACCCCTACCTATCTCTGTAACCTCCTCCAGCCCCTACACCCCTCCCTATCTCTGTAACCTCCTCCAGGCTCTACCCCCCTCCCTATCTCTGTAACCTCCTCCAGCCCCTTCACCCCTCCCTATTTCTGTTAACTCCTCCAGCCCGTACACCCTCCCAATCTCTGTCACCTCCTCCATCCCCTACAACCCTCCCTCTGACTTTAAACTCCTTCCAGACCCTACAACCCTCCCTAAGACTGTAACCTCCTCCAGAGCCTAAAACACTCCTTATCTCTGTTACCTCCTCAAGACCCTACACACCTCCCTATCTCTGTAAGCCCCTCCAGCCCCTACACCCCCTCCCTATCTCTGTAACCTCCTCCAGCCCCTACACTCCTCGCTATCTTTGTAACCTCCTCCAGGCCCTACAACCCTCCCTATCTCTGTAACCTCCTCCAGCCCCTACACTCTCCCTTTCTCTGTAACCTCCTCCAGTCCCTACACCCCTCCCTATCTCTGTAACCTCCTCCAGCCCCTACTCCCCTTCTTATCTCTGTAAGCTCCAGCCCCTACACCCCTCCCTTTCTCTGTTAAATCCTCCAGTTTCTACACCCCTCCCTATCTCTGTTACCTCCTCCACCCATACAAGCCTCCCTATCTCTGTAACCTCCTCCAGCCCCTACACCCCTCCAAATCTCTGTAACCTCCTCCAGCTCCTACACCCCTCCCTATCTCTGTAACGTCCTCCAGTCCCTACACCCCTCCCTATCTCTGTAACCTCCTCCAGCCCCTACACCCCTCCCTATCTCTGTAACGTCCTCCAGTCCCTACACCCCTCCCTATCTCTGTAACCTCCTCCAGCACCTAGACCCCTCCAAATCTCTGTAACCTCCTCCAGCCCCTACACCCCTCCCTATCTCTGTAACGTTCTCCAGTCCCTACACCCCTCCCTATCTCTGTAACCTCCTCCAGCCCCTACACCCCTCCCAATCTCTGTAACCTCCTCCAGACCCTACAACACTCCCTATCTCTGTGACCTCCTCCAGCCCCTACACCCCTCCCTATCTCTGTAACCTCCTCCAGACACTACACCCCTCCCTATCTCTGTAACCTCCTCCAGACCCTACAACCCTCCCTATCTCTGTAACCTCCTCCAGCCCCTACACCCCTCCCTATCTCTGTAACCTCCTCCAGACACTACACCCCTCCCTATCTCTGTAACCTCCTCCAGCCCCTACACCCCACCCTACCTCTGTAACCTCCTCCTGTAACAACCCTGCAAATTTCTGTAACCTCCTCTGGCATCTGCACCCCTCCCTATCTCTGTAACCTCCTACAGCCCCTAAACCCTCCCTATCTTCTGTAACCTCCTCCAGCACCTACACCCCTCCCTATCGCTATAAACTCCTCCAGCCCCTACACCCCACCCTATCTCTGTAACCTCCTCCAGCCCCTACAACCCTCCCCTATTTCTGTAATCTCCTCCGGCCCGTACACCCACCCTATCTCTGTAACCTCCTCCATCCCCTACAACCCTCCCTATCTCTTTAACCTCCTCCAGACACTACAACCCTCCCTAAGACTGTAACCTCCTCCAGAGCCTACAACCCTCCTTATTTCTGTTACCTCCTCCAGACCGTAAACGCCTCCCTATCTCTGTTACCTCCTCCAGCCCCTATACCCCTCCCCTATCTCTGTAACCTCTCCAGCCCCTACACACCTCCCTATCTCTGTAAGCCCCTCCTGCCCCTACACCCCTCCCTATCTCTGTAACCTCCTCCAGCCCCTACACCCCTACCTATCTCTGTAACCTCCTCCAGCCCCTACACCCCTCCCTATCTCTGTAACCTCCTCCAGCCTCTACACCCCTCCCTATCTCTGTAACCTCCTCCAGCCCCTACACCCCTCCCTATTTCTGTTAACTCCTCCAGCCGTACACCCTCCCTATCTCTGTAACCTCCTCCATCCCCTACAACCCTCCCTATGTCTTTAAACTCCTCCAGACCCTACAACCCTCCCTTAGACTGTAACATCCTCCAGACCCTACACACCTCCCTATCTCTGTAAGCCCCTCCAGCCCCTACACCCCACCCTATCTCTGTAACCTCCTCCAGCCCCTACACCCCTCCCAATCACTGTAACCTCCTCCAGACCCTACAACCCTCCCTATCTCTGTGACCTCCTCCAGCCCCTACACCCCTCCCTATCTCTGTAACCTCCTCCAGCCCCTACACCCCTCCCTATCTCTGTAACCTCCTCCAGCCCCTACACCCCTCCCTATCTCTGTAACCTCTTCCAGCCCCTACAACCCTCCCTATCTCCGTAACCTCCTCCATCCCTACACCCCTCCCTATATCTGTAACCTCCTCCAGCCCCTACACCCCTCCCTATCTCTGTAACCTCCTCCCGCCCCTATTCCCCTCCCTATCTCTGTAACCTCCTCCAGCACCTACACCCCTCCCTATCGCTGTAAACTCCTCCAGCCCCTACACCCCTCCCTATCTCTGTAACCTCCTCCAGCACCTACATCCCTCCCTATCTCTCTAACCTCCCTCCAGCCCCTACAACCCTCCCTAATTCTGTAATCTCCTCCAGCCCGTACACCCACCCTATCTCTGTAACCTCCTCCATCCCCTACAACCCTCCCTATCTCTGTAACCTCCTCCGGACACTACAACCCCTCCCTAAGACTGTAACCTCCTCCAGAGCCTACAACCCTCCTTATTTCTGTTACCTCCCTCCAAACCCTAAACCCCTCCCTATTACTGTTACCTTCCTCCAGCCCCTACACCCCTCCCTATCTCTGTAACCTCCTCCAGCCCCTACACCCCTCCCTATCTCTGTAACCTCCTCAGCACCTACACCCCTCCCAATCTCTGTAACCTCCTCCAGACCCTACAACCCTCCCTATTTCTGTAACATACTCCAGCCCCTACACCCCTCCCTATCTCTGTAACCTCCTCCAGCCCCTACAACCCTGCCAATCTCTGTAACCGCCTCTGGCCTCTACACACCTCCCTATCTCTGTAAGCCCCTCCAGCCCCTACTCCCCCTCACTATCTCTGTAACCTCCTCCAGCCCCTACACCCCTCCCTATCTCTGTAACCTCCTCCAGCCCCTACACCCCTCCCTATCTCTGTAACATCCTCCAGCCTCTACACCCTTCCCTATCTCTGTAACCTCCTCCAGACCCTACACCCCTCCCTATCTCTGTAACCTCCTCCAGCCCCTACAACCCTCCCTATCTCTGTAACCTCCTCCAGCACCTACACCCCTCCCTATCTCTATAACCTCCTCCAGCCCCTACACCCCTCCCTATCTGTAACCTCCGCCAGCCCCTACAACCCTCCCTATCTCTGTAACCTCCTCCAGCCACTACATGCCTCCCTATCTCTGTAACCTTCTCCAGCCCCTACAACCCTCCCTATCTCTGTAACCTCCTCCAGCCCCCTACACCCCTCCCTATCTCTGTAACCTCCTCTAGACCCTAGAACCCTCCCTATCTCTGTAACCTCCTCCAGCTCCTACACCCCTCCCTATCTCTGTAACCTCCTCCAGCCCCTACACCCCTCCCTATCTCTGTAACCACTGTCAGCCCCCTACACCCCTCCCTATCTCTGTAACCTCCTTCATTCGCTACAACCCTTCCTATCTCTGTAACATTCTCCAGACCCTACACCCCTCCCTATCTCTGTAACCTCCTCCAGCCCCTACACCACTCCCTATCTCTGTAACCTCCTCCAGCCCCTACACCCCTCCCTATCTCTGTAACCTCCTCCAGCCCCTACACCCCTCCCTATCTCTGTTACCTCCTCCAGCCCCTACACCACTCCCCTATCTCTGTAACCTCCTCCAGCCCCTACAAACCTCCCTATCTCTGTAACCTCCTCCAGCCCCTAAACCCTCCCAATCTCTGTAACCTCCTCCAGCCCCTACACACCTCCCTATCTCTGTAACCCCCTCCAGCACCTACACCCCTCCCTATCTCTATAACCTCCTCCAGCCCCTACAACCCTCCCTATCTCCGTAACCTCCTCCAGCCCCTACAACCCTCCCAATTCTCTGTAACCTCCTCCAGCCCCTACAACCCTCCCAATCTCTGTAACCTCCTCCAGCCCCTACACCCCTCCCTATCTCCGTAACCTCCTCCAGCACCTACACACCTCCTTATCTTTGCAACCTCCTCCAGCCCCTACACCCCTCCCTATCTCTGTAACCTCCTCCAGCCCCTTCACCCCTCCCTATCTCTGTCACCTTCTCCAGCCCCTACACCCCTCCCTATCTCTGTAACATCTCCAGCCCCTACACACCTCCCTATCTCTGTAACCTCCTCCAGCCCCTACACCCCTCCCTATCTCTGTCACCTTCTCCAGCCCCTACACCCCTCCCTATCTCTGTAACCTCCTCCAGCCCCTACACCCCTCCCAATCTCTGTAACCTCCTCCAGACCCTACAACACTCCCTATCTCTGTGACCTCCTCCAGCCCCTACACCCCTCCCTATCTCTGTAACCTCCTCCAGACACTACACCCCTCCCTATCTCTGTAACCTCCTCCAGACCCTACAACCCTCCCTATCTCTGTAACCTCCTCCAGCCCCTACACCCCTCCCTATCTCTGTAACCTCCTCCAGACACTACACCCCTCCTATCTCTGTAACCTCCTCCAGCCCCTACACCCCACCCTACCTCTGTAACCTCCTCCTGTAACAACCCTGCAAATTTCTGTAACCTCCTCTGGCATCTGCACTCCTCCCTATCTCTGTAACCTCCTACAGCCCCTAAACCCTCCCTATCTCTGTAACCTCCTCCAGCCCCCTACACCCCTCCCTATCTCTGTAACCTCCTTCAGCACCTACACCCCACCCTATCTCTGTAACCTCCTCCAGCCCCTACAACCCTCCCTATTTCTGTAATCTCCTCCGGCCCGTACACCCACCCTATCTCTGTAACCTCCTCCATCCCCTACAACCCTCCCTATCTCTTTAACCTCCTCCAGACACTACAACCCTCCCTAAGACTGTAACCTCCTCCAGAGCCTACAACCCTCCTTATTTCTGTTACCTCCTCCAGACCGTAAACGCCTCCCTATCTCTGTTACCTCCTCCAGCCCCTATACCCCTCCCTATCTCTGTAACCTCCTCCAGCCCCTACACACCTCCCTATCTCTGTAAGCCCCTCCTGCCCCTACACCCCTCCCTATCTCTGTAACCTCCTCCAGCCCCTACACCCCTACCTATCTCTGTAACCTCCTCCAGCCCCTACACCCCTCCCTATCTCTGTAACCTCCTCCAGCCTCTACACCCCTCCCTATCTCTGTAACCTCCTCCAGCCCCTACACCCCTCCCTATTTCTGTTAACTCCTCCAGCCCGTACACCCTCCCTATCTCTGTAACCTCCTCCATCCCCTACAACCCTCCCTATGTCTTTAAACTCCTCCAGACCCTACAACCCTCCCTTAGACTGTAACATCCTCCAGACCCTACACACCTCCCTATCTCTGTAAGCCCCTCCAGCCCCTACACCCCACCCTATCTCTGTAACCTCCTCCAGCCCCTACACCCCTCCCAATCTCTGTAACCTCCTCCAGACCCTACAACCCTCCCTATCTCTGTGACCTCCTCCAGCCCCTACACCCCTCCCTATCTCTGTAACCTCCTCCAGCCCCTACACCCCTCCCTATCTCTGTAACCTCCTCCAGCCCCTACACCCCTCCCTATCTCTGTAACCTCTTCCAGCCCCCTACAACCCTCCCTATCTCGTAACCTCCTCCATCCCTACACCCCTCCCTATATCTGTAACCTCCTCCAGCCCCTACACCCCTCCCTATCTCTGTAACCTCCTCCCGCCCCTATTCCCCTCCCTATCTCTGTAACCTCCTCCAGCACCTACACCCCTCCCTATCGCTGTAAACTCCTCCAGCCCCTACACCCCTCCCTATCTCTGTAACCTCCTCCAGCACCTACATCCCTCCCTATCTCTCTAACCTCCTCCAGCCCCTACAACCCTCCCTATTTCTGTAATCTCCTCCAGCCCGTACACCCACCCTATCTCTGTAACCTCCTCCATCCCCTACAACCCTCCCTATCTCTGTAACCTCCTCCGGACACTACAACCCTCCCTAAGACTGTAACCTCCTCCAGAGCCTACAACCCTCCTTATTTCTGTTACCTCCTCCAGACCCTAAACCCCTCCCTGTTACTGTTACCTCCTCCAGCCCCTACACCCCTCCCTATCTCTGTAACCTCCTCCAGCACCTACACCCCTCCCAATCTCTGTAACCTCCTCCAGACCCTACAACCCTCCCTATTTCTGTAACATACTCCAGCCCCTACACCCCTCCCTATCTCTGTAACCTCCTCCAGCCCCTACAACCCTGCCAATCTCTGTAACCGCCTCTGGCCTCTACACACCTCCCTATCTCTGTAAGCCCCTCCAGCCCCTACTCCCCTCACTATCTCTGTAACCTCCTCCAGCCCCTACACCCCTCCCTATCTCTGTTACCTCCTCCAGCCCCTACACCACTCCCTATCTCTGTACCTCCTCCAGCCCCTACACCCCTCCCTATCTCTGTTACCTCCTCCAGCCCCTACACCCCTCCCTATCTCTGTAACCTCCTCCAGCCCCTACACCCCTCCCTATCTCTGTTACCTCCTCCAGCCCCTACACCACTCCCTATCTCTGTAACCTCCTCCAGCCCCTACAAACCTCCCTATCTCTGTAACCTCCTCCAGCCCCTAAACCCTCCCAATCTCTGTAACCTCCTCCAGCCCCTACACACCTCCCTATCTCTGTAACCCCCTCCAGCACCTACACCCCTCCCTATCTCCCTATCTCTATAACCTCCTCCAGCCCTACAACCCTCCCTATCTCCGTAACCTCCTCCAGCCCCTACAACCCTCCCAATCTCTGTAACCTCCTCCAGCCCCTACAACCCTCCCTATTTCTGTAACATACTCCAGCCCCTACACCCCTCCCTATCTCCGTAACCTCCTCCAGCCCCTACAACCCCTGCCAATCTCTGTAACCGCCTCGGCCTCTACACACCTCCCTATCTCTGTAACCTCCTCCAGCCCCTTCACCCCTCCCTATCTCTGTCACCTTCTCCAGCCCCTACACCCCTCCCTATCTCTGTAACATCCTCCAGCCCCTACACACCTCCTATCTCTGTAACCTCCTCCAGCCCCTACACCCCTCCCTATCTCTGTCACCTTCTCCAGCCCCTACACCCCTCCCTATCTCTGTAACCTCCTCCAGCCCCTACACCCCTCCCAATCTCTGTAACCTCCTCCAGACCCTACAACACTCCCTATCTCTGTGACCTCCTCCAGCCCCTACACCCCTCCCTATCTCTGTAACCTCCTCCAGACACTACACCCCTCCCTATCTCTGTAACCTCCTCCAGCCCCTACACCCCACCCTACCTCTGTAACCTCCTCCTGTAACAACCCTGCAAATTTCTGTAACCTCCTCTGGCATCTGCACTCCTCCCTATCTCTGTAACCTCCTACAGCCCCTAAACCCTCCCTATCTCTGTAACCTCCTCCAGCACCTACACCCCTCCCTATCGCTATAAACTCCTCCAGCCCCGACACTCCTCCCTATCTCTGTAACCTCCTTCAGCACCTACACCCCACCCTATCTCTGTAACCCTCCTCCAGCCCCTACAACCCTCCCTATTTCTGTAATCTCCTCCGGCCCCGTACACCCACCCTATCTCTGTAACCTCCTCCATCCCCTACAACCCTCCCTATCTCTTTAACCTCCTCCAGACACTACAACCCTCCCTAAGACTGTAACCTCCTCCAGAGCCTACAACCCTCCTTATTTCTGTTACCTCCTCCAGACCGTAAACGCCTCCCTATCTCTGTTACCTCCTCCAGCCCCTATACCCCTCCCTATCTCTGTAACCTCCTCCAGCCCCTACACACCTCCCTATCTCTGTAAGCCCCTCCTGCCCCTACACCCCTCCCTATCTCTGTAACCTCCTCCAGCCCCTACACCCCTCCCTATCTCTGTAACCTCCTCCAGCCCCTACACCCCTCCCTATCTCTGTAACCTCCTCCAGCCTCTACACCCCTCCCTATCTCTGTAACCTCCTCCAGCCCCTACACCCCTCCCTATCTCTGTAACATCCTCCAGCCCTACACCCCTCCCTATCTCTGTAACCTCCTCCAGCCCCTACACCCCTCCCTATTTCTGTTAACTCCTCCAGCCCGTACACCCTCCCTATCTCTGTAACCTCCTCCATCCCCTACAACCCTCCCTATGTCTTTAAACTCCTCCAGACCCCTACAACCCTCCCTTAGACTGTAACATCCTCCAGACCCTACACACCTCCCTATCTCTGTAAGCCCCTCCAGCCCCTACACCCCACCCTATCTCTGTAACCTCCTCCAGCCCCTACACCCCTCCCAATCTCTGTAACCTCCTCCAGACCCTACAACCCTCCTATCTCTGTGACCTCCTCCAGCCCCTACACCCCTCCCTATCTCTGTAACCTCCTCCAGCCCCTACACCCCTCCCTATCTCTGTAACCTCCTCCAGCCCCTACACCCCTCCCTATCTCTGTAACCTCTTCCAGCCCCTACAACCCTCCCTATCTCCGTAACCTCCTCCAGCCCCTACACCCCTCCCTATATCTGTAACCTCCTCCAGCCCCTACACCCCTCCCTATCTCTGTAACCTCCTCCCGCCCCTATTCCCCTCCCTATCTCTGTAACCTCCTCCAGCACCTACACCCCTCCCTATCGCTGTAAACTCCTCCAGCCCCTACACCCCTCCCTATCTCTGTAACCTCCTCCAGCACCTACATCCCTCCCTATCTCTGTAACCTCCTCCAGCCCCTACAACCCTCCCTATTTCTGTAATCTCCTCCAGCCCGTACACCCACCCTATCTCTGTAACCTCCTCCATCCCCTACAACCCTCCCTATCTCTGTAACCCTCCTCCGGACACTACAACCCTCCCTAAGACTGTAACCTCCTCCAGAGCCTACAACCCTCCTTATTTCTGTTACCTCATCCAGACCCTAAACCCCTCCCTATTACTGTTACTCCTCCAGCCCCTACACCCCTCCCTATCTCTGTAACCTCCTCCAGCCCCTACACCCCTCCCTATCTCTGTAACCTCCTCCAGCACCTACACCCCTCCCAATCTCTGTAACCTCCTCCAGACCCTACAACCCTCCCTATTTCTGTAACATACTCCAGCCCCTACACCCCTCCCTATCTCTGTAACCTCCTCCAGCCCCTACAACCCTGCCAATCTCTGTAACCGCCTCTGGCCTCTACACACCTCCCTATCTCTGTAAGCCCCTCCAGCCCCTACTCCCCTCACTATCTCTGTAACCTCCTCCAGCCCCTACACCCCTCCCTATCTCTGTAACCTCCTCCAGCCCCTACACCCCTCCCTATCTCTGTAACATCCTCCAGCCTCTACACCCTTCCCTATCTCTGTAACCTCCTCCAGACCCTACACCCCTCCCTATCTCTATAACCTCCTCCAGCCCCTACACCCCTCCCTATCTGTAACCTCCGCCAGCCCCTACAACCCTCCCTATCTCTGTAACCTCCTCCAGCCACTACATGCCTCCCTATCTCTGTAACCTTCTCCAGCCCCTACAACCCTCCCTATCTCTGTAACCTCCTCCAGCCCCCTACACCCCTCCCTATCTCTGTAACCTCCTCTAGACCCTAGAACCCCTCCCTATCTCTGTAACCTCCTCCAGCTCCTACACCCCTCCCTATCTCTGTAACCTCCTCCAGCCCCTACACCCCTCCCTATCTCTGTAACCTCCTCCAGCCCCTGCAACACTCCCTGTCTCTGTAACCTCCTTCATTCGCTACAACCCTTCCTATCTCTGTAACATTCTCCAGACCCTACACCCCTCCCTATCTCTGTAACCTCCTCCAGCCCCTACACCACTCCCTATCTCTGTACCTCCTCCAGCCCCTACACCCCTCCCTATCTCTGTAACCTCCTCCAGCCCTACACCCCTCCCTATCTCTGTTACCTCCTCCAGCCCCTACACCACTCCCTATCTCTGTAACCTCCTCCAGCCCCTACACCCCTCCTATCTCTGTAACCTCCTCCAGCCCCTACACCCCTCCCTATCTCTGTTACCTCCTCCAGCCCCTACACCACTCCCTATCTCTGTAACCTCCTCCAGCCCCTACACCCCTCCCTATCTCTGTGACCTCCTCCAGCCCCTACACCCCTCCCTATCTCTGTAACCTCCTCCCGCCCCTATTCCCCTCCCTATCTCTGTAACCTCCTCCAGCACCTACACCCCTCCCTATCGCTGTAAACTCCTCCAGCCCCTACACCCCTCCCTATCTCTGTAACCTCCTCCAGCACCTACATCCTCCCTATCTCTGTAACCTCCTCCAGCCCCTACAACCCTCCCTATTTCTGTAATCTCCTCCAGCCCGTACACCCACCCTATCTCTGTAACCTCCTCCATCCCCTTACAACCCTCCCTATCTCTGTAACCTCCTCCGGACACTACAACCCTCCCTAAGACTGTAACCTCCTCCAGAGCCTACAACCCTCCTTATTTCTGTTACCTCCTCCAGACCCTAAACCCCTCCCTATTACTGTTACCTCCTCCAGCCCCTACACCCTCCTATCTCTGTAACCTCCTCCAGCCCCTACACCCCTCCCTATCTCTGTAACCTCCTCCAGCACCTACACCCCTCCCAATCTCTGTAACCTCCTCCAGACCCTACAACCCTCCCTATTTCTGTAACATACTCCAGCCCCTACACCCCTCCCTATCTCTGTAACCTCCTCCAGCCCCTACAACCCTGCCAATCTCTGTAACCGCCTCTGGCCTCTACACACCTCCCTATCTCTGTAAGCCCCTCCAGCCCCTACTCCCCTCACTATCTCTGTAACCTCCTCCAGCCCCTACACCCCTCCCTATCTCTGTAACCTCCTCCAGCCCCTACACCCCTCCCTATCTCTGTAACATCCTCCAGCCTCTACACCCTTCCCTATCTCTGTAACCTCCTCCAGACCCTACACCCCTCCCTATCTCTATAACCTCCTCCAGCCCCTACACCCCTCCCTATCTGTAACCTCCGCCAGCCCCTACAACCCTCCCTATCTCTGTAACCTCCTCCAGCCACTACATGCCTCCCTATCTCTGTAACCTTCTCCAGCCCCTACAACCCTCCCTATCTCTGTAACCTCCTCCAGCCCCTACACCCCTCCCTATCTCTGTAACCTCCTCTAGACCCTAGAACCCTCCCTATCTCTGTAACCTCCTCCAGCTCCTACACCCCTCCCTATCTCTGTAACCTCCTCCAGCCCCTACACCCCTCCCTATCTCTGTAACCTCCTCCAGCCCCTGCAACACTCCCTGTCTCTGTAACCTCCTTCATTCGCTACAACCCTTCCTATCTCTGTAACATTCTCCAGACCCTACACCCCTCCCTATCTCTGTAACCTCCTCCAGCCCCTACACCACTCCCTATCTCTGTAACCTCCTCCAGCCCTACACCCCTCCCTATCTCTGTAACCTCCTCCAGCCCCTACACCCCTCCTATCTCTGTTACCTCCTCCAGCCCCGTACACCACTCCCTATCTCTGTACCTCCTCCAGCCCCTACACACCTCCCTATCTCTGTAACCTCCTCCAGCCCCTAAACCCTCCCAATCTCTGTAACCTCCTCCAGCCCCTACACACCTCCCTATCTCTGTAACCCCCTCCAGCACCTACACCCCTCCCTTTCTCTATAACCTCCTCCAGCCCCTACAACCCTCCCTATCTCCGTAACCTCCTCCAGCCCCTACAACCCTCCCAATCTCTGTATACCTCCTCCAGCCCCTACAACCCTCCCAATCTCTGTAACCTCCTCCAGCCCCTACACCCCTCCCTATCTCCGTAACCTCCTCCAGCACCTAACACCTCCTTATCTTTGGCAACCTCCTCCAGCCCCTACACCCCTCCCTATCTCTGTAACCTCCTCCAGCCCCTTCACCCCTCCCTATCTCTGTCACCTTCTCCAGCCCGTACACCCCTCCCTATCTCTGTAACATCCTCCAGCCCCTACACACCTCCCTATCTCTGTAACCTCCTCCAGCCCCTACACCCCTCCCTATCTCTGTCACCTTCTCCAGCCCCTACACCCCTCCCTATCTCTGTAACATCCTCCAGCCCCTACACACCTCCCTATCTCTGTAATCTCCTCCAGCCCCTACACCCCTCCCTATCTCTGTAACCTCCTCCAGCACCTACACCCCTCCCTATCTCTGTAACCTCCTCCAGCCTTCCTACACCCCTCCCTATCTCTGTAACCTCCTCCAGCCCCTACACCCCTCCCTTTCTCTGTAACATCCTCCAGCTCGTACACCCCTCCATATCTCTGTATCCTCCTCCAGCCCCTACAACCCTCCCTATCTCTGTAACCTCCTCCAGCCCCTACACCCCTCCCTATCACTGTAACCTCCTCCAGCTCCTACACCCCTCCCTATCTCTGTAACCTCCTCCAGCCCCTACAACCCTCCTATCTCTGTAACCACCACCAGCCCCTACACCCCTCCCTATCTCTGTAACCTCCTCCAGCACCTACACCCCTCCCTATCACTGTAACCTCCTCCAGCGCCTACACCCCTCCCTATCTCTGTAACCTCCTCCCAGCCCCTACAACCCTCCCTATCTCTGTAACCTCCTCCAGCCCCTACACCGCCTCCTATCTCTGTAACCTCCCTCCAGCCCCTACACACCTCCCTATCTCTGTAACCTCCTCCAGCCCCTACACCCCCTCCCTATCTCTGTACCCCATACGACCCTTCGAGTTCCCTTGCCCTCCTCCGAATCTTGCCTCTCGATTATCCCCCCATTCCCATCGCTCCACCATTGGGGGCCGTGCCTTCAGCTAACTGGGGCCCTATCTCTGGAATTCCCTCCCTAACCCTGTCATCTCGGTCATCTGTCTTTATCTGTCCCTCTCTTTTTCGGCCCTCTATCTCTTCATCTCCCTCCTCTGAGTCTCTCTCTCTCTCTCTCTCTCTCGCTCTCTGCCTCTCTCTGCCTCTCTCTCTCTGTCCGTCCCTCTCTCTCCATCTCTCTCCTAGTCTGCCCCTCTCCCCCTCTCACTCACACTCTGGCCCCTCTCTCCTCCTCTCTCCCACTCCCCCTCTCTCTGTTCACCCCCCCCTTCCCTCCTCCCTCTCTCTTATTCCCCCTGTCTCTCACTTCCCTCTCTCTCCCTCTCGTCCCCTCCCCCGCTCACTCTCTCGCCTCTCACTAACTCTTATCTCCCTCTCCCCTCTCTCCCACTTTCCCTCCCTCTCTCTTTCCCTTTCACCTCTGTATCCCTCTCTCAACTCCCCTTCCATCTCTTTCATCTCTCTCTCCCTCGATCTTTCTCTCTCCCTCGATCTTTCTCTCTACCTCGATCTTTCTCTCTACCTCTCTCTACCCTCTCTCTCTCCCTCAATCTCTCTCTCTCTCGATCTTTCTCTCTACCTCTCTCTACCCTCTCTCTTCCTCGATCTCTCTCTCTCAATCTTTCTCTCTACCCTCTCTCTCTCCCTCTCTCTCTCTCTCTCCCTCGATCTCTCTCTCAATCTTTCTCTCTACCCTCGCTCTCCCTCTCTCTCTCTCTCTCTCGATCTTTCTCTCTACCTCTCTCTACCCTCTCTCCTCCCTCGATCTTCTCTCTCTCTCAATCTTTCTCTCTACCCTCTCTCTCTCCCTCGAGCTCTCTCTCTCCCTCAATCTCTCTCTCTCCCTCGATCTTTCTCTCTACCTCTCTCTACCTCTCTCCCTCGATCTCTCTCTCTCTCAATCTTTCTCTCTACCCTCTCTCTCTCCCTCGAGCTCTCTCTCTCCCTCAATCTCTCTCTCTCCCTCGATCTTTCTCTCTACCTCTCTCTACCTCTCTCCCTCGATCTCTCTCTCTACCCTCTCTCTCCCCTCAAGCTCTCTCTGTCTCTCGATCTTTCTCTCTACCTCTCTCTACCCTCTCTCTCTCGATCTCTCTCTCTACCTTTCTACCTCTCTCTACCCTCTCTCTTCCTCGAGCTCTCTCTGTCTCTCGATCTTTCCTCTCTAACTCTCTCTACCTTCTCCCTCTCTTAATCTCTCTCTCTCTCTCTCTCTCGATTTTTCTCTCTTTAACCCTCTCTCTCCCCTCGATCTCTTTCTCTCTCGATCTTTCTCTCTACCGCTCTCTACCCTCTTTCTCTCCCTCGATCTCCCTCGATATTTCTCTCTACCTCTCTCTACCCTCTTTCTCTCCCTCGGTCCTCCACTCTCTCCCTCGATCTTTCTCTCTACCTCTCTCTACCCTCTTTCTCTCCCTCGGTCTCCCATCTCTCCCTCGATCTTTCTCTCCACCTCTCTCTACGCTCTCTCTCTCCTCAATCTCTCTCTCTCTCCCTCAATCTTTCTCTCTACCCTCTCACTCCCGCTCTCTCCCTCCCTTTACCCCATCTTCCTCTCTCTCCCTCTCTCACTGCCCCCCTCTCCCCTCCTCTCTCTCCAACTCTCCCCCTCTCTCCTGATCGGTCCCCTCCCTCCCTCCATCTGCCCATTTCACCCTCTGCACCTCTCTCTCCCTCCCTCACACTCTCTCCTTCCCTCTCTCTAACTCTGCCCCTCTCTGTCCCACTCTGCCCCTCTCTCTCTCCACTCTGCCCCTCTCTCTCCCAACCTGTCCCTCGTTCCCACTCTCTCTCTCCTGCTCTCTCTCTAACTCTGTCCCTCTCTGTCCCACTCTGCCCCTCTCTCTCCCACTCTGCCCCTCTCTGTCCCACTCTGCCCCTCTCTCTCCACTCTGTCCCTCTCTCTCCACTCTGTCCCTCTCTCTCCCACTCTGTCCCCTCTCTCTCCCACTCTGCCCCTCTCTCTCCCACTCTGTCCCCTCTCTCTCCCACTCTGTCCCTCTCTCTCTCTAACTCTGTCCCTCGTTCCACTCTCTCTCTCCTGCTCTCCTCCCACTCCCACCACCACACACCTCGCTTGCTCTCTCTCCTTTTCTTTCCCTCTCTCCCAGTCTCTCTCTCCCTCTCTCTCTCCCTCTCACTCTGCCCCTTTCTCCCCTGCACTCCGCCTCTCTGTGTCTCTCTTTCTACCTCTCACTCTCCATTTCTCTCTCTCTCTCCCTGCCCCTCTAGCTCTCTGTCTCACTCTCTCTGCCTCTCTCTGTCTGTCTCTTTCCCTCCCCTTTCGCACTCGATCTGTCTCTCTGTCCCCTCTCTCTTCACCACTATCTACCTCTCTCTCTCTCTTTCAGCCACTCAGTCCTCTCTCTCTCTCTGTTTTCTTTATTTGTCTCTGTCTGTCTTGCTCACCCTCCATCTCTCTCTGTCTCTCTCTCTCTGGTCTCTCTCTCTCTCTGTCTCTCTCTCTCTCTCTCTGTCCCTATCTCTCATTCTCTCTCTCCCTCTCTGTCTCTCTCTGTCTCTCTCTCTCTTTCCATCTCTCTCCCTCTCTCTCTATCTGTCCCTCCCTCTCTCACTCTCTCTCTCTGTCTCTCTCTCTGTCTCTCTCTCTGTCTCTCTCTGTCTCTCTCTCCTCTCTGTCTCTCTCTCTGTCTCTCTCTCTGTCCTCCTCTCTCTCTGTCTCTGTCTCTCTCTCTCTCTGTCTCTCTCTCTGTCTCTCTCTCTCTCTGTCTCTCTCTCCCTCTGTCTCTCTCTCTCTCTCTGTCTCTCTCTCTCTGTCTCTCTCTCTCTCTCTGTCTCTCTCTGTCTCTGTCTCTCTGTCTCTCTCTCTCTTTCCATCTCTCTCTCTCTCTGTCTCTGTCTCTCTGTCTCTGTCTCTGTCTCTCTCTCTGTCTCTCTCTCTCTCTCTGTCTCTCTCTCTGTCTCTCTCTCTCTCTGTCTCTCTCTCTCTGTCTCTCTCTCTCTCTCTATCTCTCTCTGTCTCTCTCTCTCTCTCTCTCTCTCTCTCTTCTGTCTCTCTCTCTCTGTCTTTCTCTCTGTCTCTCTCTGTCTCTCTCTCTCTGTCTCTGTCTCTCTGTCTCTCTCTGTCTCTCTCTGTCTCTCTCTCTGTCTCTCTCTCTGTCTCGAGGCCCGGTCCTGAACGTTGCGAACCAGATACCTCCCTCTTGCCGGACTCGGGCCAAGCGCCCGGCCCAGTGCACTCGGTGCCCCAGTCCTTGAGGAACACCTCACGGCCCCTGTCACCTCGACCCTCCAGGTCCCTTCATCAGCCGCTGGCCGGCGAGTCCCGCGTTCAGAGTCTCAGCGCCTGCCTCACTGTGTTTCTCTCCCCAACCCCACCACCCCCCCACCCCCCACCCCAGGGATAAGCTGCCCAGGCCTGGAGGGGCTTGAACATGGGACCATCGCTCCGCTGCAGGATCACTACCCGCTTCCTGGACCACGTGGCCTTCACCTGTGACACCGGATACAAGATCATGGAGGTGCAGTCGCTTCAGAGACCTGAGGAGAGCAGCCTCCAGTTTGATCCAGGGCCGGGGGTTTCAGGGCGGACAGGGAGGGCGAGGCCCAGGCTTCACTTTGGCCTACACACATTCTGAGAAAGGAACAGGAGGAGGCCCCATTCAGACCCCTGCTCCAGCCTCTACACCCCACCCTATCTCTGTAACCCTCCTCCAGCCCCTACACCCCCTCCCTATCTCTGTAACCTCCTCCAGTCCCCTACACCTCTCCCTATCTCTGTAACCTCCTCCAGCCCCTACACCCTCCCTATCTCTGTAACCTCCTCCAGCCCCTACACCCCACCCTATCTCTGTAACCTCCTCCAGCCCCTACGCCCCTCCCTATCTCTGTAACCTCCTCCAGCCCCTACACCACTCCCTATCTCTGTAACACTCCTCCAGCCGCTACACCCCCTCCCTATCTCTGTAACCTCCTCCAGCCCCTACACACCTCCCTATCTCTGTAACCTCCTCCAACCCTACACCCCTCCCTATTTCTGTAACCTCCTCCAGCCCCTACAACCCCTCCCTATTTCTGTAACCTCCTCCAGCACCTACAACTCTCCTATCTCTGTAACCTCCTCCAGCCCCTACACCCCTCCCTATCTCTGTAACCTCCTCCAGCTCCTACACCCCTCCCTATCTCGGTAACCTCCTCCAGCCCCGACAACCCTCCCTATCTCTGTAACCTCCTCCAGCACCTACACCCCTCCCTATCTCTGTGACCTCCACCAGCACCTACACCCCTCCCTATCTCTGTAACTCCTCCAGACCCTACAACCCACTCCATATCCCTGTAACACTCCTCCAAACCCTACATACCCCTCCCTAACTCTGTAACCTCCTCCAGTCCCTACACCCCCTCCCTATCTCTGTAACCTCCTCCAGCCCCTACACCCATCCCTATTCTCTGTAACCTCCTCCAGCCCCTACACACCCTCCCTATCTCTGTAACCTCCTCCAGCCCCTACACCCCTCCCTATATCTGTAACCTCCTCCAGCCTCTACACCCCTCCCTAACTCTGTAACATCCTCCAGCCTCTACAACCCTCCCTATCTCTGTAACCTTCTCCAGCCCCTACACCCCTCCCTATCTCTGTAACCCTCGTCCAGCCCCTACACCCCTCCCTATCTCTGTAACCTCCTCCAGCCCCTACAACCTTCCCTATCTCTGTAACCTCCTCCAGCCCGTACACCCCTCCCTATCTCTGTAACATCCTACAGCAGCCTACACCCCTCCCTATCTCTGTAAAATCCTCCAGTCCCTACACCCCCTCCCTATCTCTGTCACCTCCTCCAGCCCCTACACCCCTCCCTATCTCTGTAACCTCCTCCAGCCCCTACACCCCTCCCCTATCTCTGTAACCTCCTCCAGCCCCTACACCCCTCCCTATCTCTGTCACCTCCTCCAGCCCCTACACCCCTCCCTATCTCTGTAACCTCCTCCAGCCCCTACACCCCTCCCTATCTCTGTCACCTCCTCCATCCCCTAAACCCCCTCCCTACTCTGTCACCTCCTCCAGCCCCTACACCCCTCCCTATCTCTGTAACCTCCTCCAGCCCCTACACCCATCCCTAAATCTGTAACCTTCACCAGCCCCTACATCCCTCCCTATCTCTGTAACCTCCTCCAGCCCCTACACCCCTCGCTATCTCTGTAACCTCCTCCAGCCCCTACCCCTCTACCTATCTCTGTAAACTCCTCCAGCCCCTACAACCCCTCCCTATCTCTGTAACCTCCTCCAGCACCTACAACTCTCCCTATCTCTGTACCTCCTACAGCCCCTACACCCCTCCCTATCTCTGTAACCTCCGCCAGCCCCTACAACCCTCCCTATCTTTGTAACCTCCTCCAGCCCCTACACCCCTCCCTATCTCTGTAACCACCTCCAGCCCCTACACCCCTCCCTATCTCTGTAACCTCCTCCAGCCCCTACACCCTTCCCTATCTCTGTAACCTCCTCCAGCCCCTACACCCCTCCCTATCTCTGTAACCTCCTCCAGCCCCCTACACCCCTCCCTATCTCTGTAACATCCTCCAGCCCCTACACCCCCTCCCTATCTCTGTAACCTCCTCCAGCCCCGACAACCCTCCCTATCTCTGTAACCTCTTCCAGCCCCTACACCCCTCCCTATCTCTGTAACATCCTCCAGCCCCTACACCCCTCCCTATCTCTGTAACCTCCTCCAGCCCCTCCACACCTCCCTATCTCTGTAACCTCATCCAGCCCCTACACCCCTCCCTATCTCTGTAACCTCCTCCAGCCAATACACACCCTCCCTATCACTGTAACCTCCTCCAGCCCCTACACCCCTCCCTATCTCTGTAACCTCCTCCAGCCCCTACACCCCTCCCTATCTCTGTAACCTCCTCCAGCCCCTACACCCCTCCCTATCTCTGTAACCTCCTCCAGCACCGACACCCCCTCCCTATCTCTGTAACCTCTTCCAGCACCTACACCCCTCCCTATCTCTGTAACTTCCTCCAGCACCTACACCCCTCCCTATCTGTAACCTCCTCCAGCCCCCTACAACCCTCCCCATCTCTGTAACCTCCTCCAGCCCCTACACTCCTCCCTATCTCTGTAACTTCCTCCAGCCCCTACACCCCTCCCTTTCTCTGTAACCTCCTCCTGCTCCTACACCCCTCCCTATCTCTGTAACCCTCCTCCATGTCCCTACACACCTCCCTATCTCTGTAACCTCCTCCAGCCCCTACACCCCTCCCTATCTCTGTAACCTCCTCCAGCACCGACACCCCTCCTATCTCTGTAACCTCCTCCAGCACCTACACCCCTCCCTATCTCTGTAACCTCCTCCAGCAGCCCTACACCCCTCCCTATCTGTAACCCTCCTCCAGCCCCTACAACCCTCCCCATCTCTGTAACCTGCTCCAGCCCCTACACTCCTCCCTATCTCTGTAACCTCCTCCAGCCCCTACACCCCTCCCTTTCTCTGTAACCTCCTCCAGCCCCCTACACCCCTCCCTTTCTCTGTAACCTCCTCCAGCCCCTACACCCCTCCCTATCTCTGTAACCATCCTCCATGTCCCTACACACCTCCCTATCTCTGTAACCTCCTCCAGCCCCTACACCCCTCCCTATCTCTGTAACCTCCTCCAGCACCGACACCCCTCCCTATCTCTGTAACCTCCTCCAGCACCTACACCCCTCCCTATCTCTGTAACCTCCTCCAGCACCTACACCCCTCCCTATCTGTAACCTCCTCCAGCCCCTACAACCCTCCCCATCTCTGTAACCTGCTCCAGCCCCTACACTCCTCCCTATCTCTGTAACCTCCTCCAGCCCCTACACCCCTCCCTTTCTCTGTAACCTCCTCCAGCCCCTACACCCCTCCCTTTCTCTGTAACCTCCTCCAGCCCCTACACCCCTCCCTATCTCTGTAACCATCCTCCATGTCCCTACACACCTCCCTATCTCTGTAACCTCCTCCAGCCCCCTACACCCCTCCCTATCTCTGTAACCCTCCTCCATGTCCCTACACACCTCCCTATCTCTGTAACCTCCTCCAGCCCCTACACCCCTCCCTATCTCTGTAACCTCCTCCAGCCCGTACACCCCTCCCTATCTCTGTAACCTCCTCCAGCCCTACACCCCTCCCTATCTCTGTAACCCTCCTCCATGTCCCTACACCCCTCCCTATCTCTGTAACCTCCTCCAGCCCCTATACCCCACCCTATCTCTGTAACCTCCTCCAGCCCCTACACCCCTCACTATCTCTGTAACCTCCTCCAGCTTCTA
>JANJGN010003372.1:0-46601 GCA_026770705.1 Isurus oxyrinchus
GGAGGGAGAGATGGAGGGGGGAGAGACGGAGGGGTGGGAGACGGAGGGGGAGAGACGGAGGGGGGAGAGACGGAGGGGGGAGAGACAGAGGGGGAGAGACGGAGGTGGGAGAGATGGAGGGAGGGGGGAGAGACGGAGGGTGGGAGACGGAGGGGTGGGAGATGGAGGGAGAGATGGAGGGGGGAGAGACGGAGGGGTGGGAGACGGAGGGAGAGACAGAGGGGGGAGAGACAGAGGGGGGAGAGACAGAGGGGGGAGAGACAGAGGGGGGAGAGATGGAGGGGGAGAGACGTAGTGGGGAGAGACAGAGGGGGGAGAGACGGAGGGGTGGGAGACAGAGGGAGAGACGGAGGGGGGAGAGACGGAGGGAGAGATGGAGGGGGAGAGACGAGGGGGAGAGACAGAGGGGGGAGAGACGGAGGGGGGAGAGATGGTGTTGGAGACGGAAGGGGGAGAGACGGAGGGGGGAGAGACGGAGGGGGGAGAGACAGAGGGGGAGAGACGGAGGGGGGAGAGATGGAGGGAGGGGGGAGAGACAGAGGGTGGGAGACGGAGGGGTGGGAGATGGAGGGAAAGATGGAGGGGGGAGAGACGGAGGGGTGGGAGACAGAGGGGTGGGAGACGGAGGGAGAGACAGATGGGGGAGAGACAGAGGGGGGAGAGACGGAGGGGGAGAGACGGAGTGGGGAGAGACGGAGGGGAGAGAGACGGAGGGGTGGGAGACGGAGGGAGAGATGGAGGGGGGAGAGATGAGTGGGGAGAGACAGGGGGGAGAGACAGAGGGGGGAGAGATGGAGGGGGAGAGACGGGGGGGTGAGACGGAGGGGGGAGAGACGGAGGGGGGAGAGACGGAGGGAGTGGGGAGAGACGGAGGGGGGAGAGACGGAGGGGGAGAGATGGAGGGGGGAGAGACAGAGGGAGGGGGGAGAGATGGATGGAGAGAGATGGAGGGGGTGAGAGACGGAGGGATGGGAGACGGGGGGGAGAGACGGAGGGGGAGAGACGGAGGGGGGAAAGACGGGGGGGAGACGGAAGGGGGAGAGACGGAGGGGGGAGTGACGGAGGGGGGAGAGACGGAGGGAGGGGGAGAGACGGAGGGGGGAGAGACGGAGGGAGAGGTGGAGGGGGGAGAGACAGAGGGAGGAGAGATGGAGGGGAGAGACGAAGGGGGAGAGACGGAGGGGGAGAGACGGAGGGGGGAGAGACGGAGGGTGGAGAGACGGAGGGAGGGGGGAGAGATGGAGGGGGGAGGGACCGAGGGAGGGGTGGGAAACGGAGGGGGGGAGAGACAGAGGGGGGAGAGATGGAGGGGGGAGAGACGGAGGGGGGAGATGGAGGGGGGAGAGACTGAGGTAGGGGGAAGAGACGGAGGGGGGAGAGACGGATGGGGGGAGACGGAGGGGGGAGAGACGGAGGTAGGGGGAAGAGACGGAGAGGGGAGAGACTTAGGGAGGAGGGAGAGACGGAGGGGGGGAGGGATGGAGGGGGGAGATACGGAGGGGGGAGGGACGGAGGGGTGGGAGATGGAGGGGGGAGAGATGGAGGGGGGAGAGACGGAGGGGGGAGGGACGGAGGGGGGAGATACGGAGGGGGGAGGGACGGAGGGGTGGGAGATGGAGGGGGGAGGGACGGAGGGGTGGGAGATGGAGGGGGGGAGAGATGGAGGGGGGAGAGACGGATGGGGGGAGACGGAGGGGGGAGAGACTTAGGGAGGAGGGAGAGAAGGAGGGGGGAGAGACTTAGGGAGGAGGGAGAGACGGAGGGGGGAGAGACGGAGGGGGGAGGGATGGAGGGGGGAGAGACGGAGGGGGGAGGGACGGAGGGGGCAGATACGGAGGGGGGAGGGACGGAGGGGTGGGAGATGGAGGGGGGGAGAGAGAGACCTGGTTACTGATGTTTGGAGATTTCATTGTCCTTCCTGTTTCTCTCTTTCACTCTCACAGAAATGACACAAAGGAGGATGTGTTTGTCCATCAGGTGAGCTCAGCTCTCTCCCTGTCTCCCTGTCTCCCTGTCTCCCCATTCTCATCCCGATCCCTGTCTCCCCATCCCCATCCCCATCCCTGTCTCCCTGACTCCTTATCCCCATCCCGATCCCTGTCTCCCCATCCCCATCCCCATCCCGATCCCTGTCTCCCTGTCTCCCTATCCCCATCCCGATCCCTGTCTCCCTGTCTCCCCATCCCCATCCCCATCCCTGTCTCCCTGTCTCCCTATCCCCATCCCGATCCCTGTCTCCCCATCCCCATCCCCATCCCGATCCCTGTCTCCCTGTCTCCCTATTCCCATCCCGATCCCTGTCTCCCTGTCTCCCCATCCCCATCCCGATCCCTGTCTCCCTGTCTCCCTATTCCCATCCCGATCCCTGTCTCCCTATCTCCCTATTCCCATCCCGATCCCTATCTCCCTGTCTCCCTATCCCCATCCCGATCCCTGTCTCCCTGTCTCCCTATCCCCATCCGCATCCCTGTCTCCCTGTCTCCCCATCCCCATCCCGATCCCTGTCTCCCTGTCTCCCCATCCCTGTCTCCCTCTCTCCCTGTCTCCCCATCCCAATCGCTGTCTCCTCTCTCCCCATCCCATTCCTGATCTCTCTCTCCCTGTCTCCCTGTCCCTCTCTCCCTGTCTCCCTGTCTCCCTGTCTCCCCATCCCCATTCCCATCCCTGTCTCCCTGTCTCGCTGTCTCCCCATCACCATCCTCACCCCAGTCTCCCGATCCCTCTCTCCCTGTCTCCCTGTCTCCCCATCCCCATCAACATCCCTGTCTCCCTGTCTCCCCATCCCAATCCTGATCTCTCTCTCCCTGTCTCCCTGTCCCTCTCTCCCTGTCTCTCCATCCCCATCCCTGACTCCCTGTCTCCCCATGCCCATCCCCATCCCTGTCTCCCTGTCTCCACATCTCCATCCTGATCCCTGTCTCCCCATCCCGATCCCGATCCCTGTCATCCCATCCCCATCCCGATCTCTCTCTCCCTGTCTCTCCATCCCCATCCCCATCCCTGTCTCCCCATCCCCATCCCCATCCCTGTCTTCCTGTCTCTCCATCCCCATGCCCATCCCTGTCTCCCTGTCTCTCCAACCCCATCCCGATCCCTGTCTCCCCATCCCCATCCCCATCCCTGGCTCCCTGGCTCCCAATCCCGATCACCATCATTCTCTCCTTCTCTCTCAATCCAATTCCGCCCCCCTCTCTCCCTGTCTCTCCAACCCCATCCCGATCCCTGTCTCCCCATCCCCATCCCCATCCCTGGCTCCCTGTCTCCCAATCCCAATCTCCATCATTCTCTCCTTGTCTCTCAATCCAATTCCGCCCCCCCACTCTCCCTGTCTCTCCATCCCCAACCCGAGTCCTCTCTCCCTGTCTCCCGGTCCCTCTCTCTCCCTGTCTCCCTATCCCTCTCTCCCAGTCTCTCTGTCCCTCTCTCCCTGTCTCCCGGTCCCTCTCTCCCTGTCTCCCGGTGACTCTCTCTCTCTGTCTCCCGGTCCCTCTCCCTCCCTGTCTCCCGTTCCCTATCTCTTGTCTCCTGGTCCCTCTCTCCCTGTCTCCCGGTCCCTCTCTCCCTGTGTCCCGGTGCCTCTCTCTCCCTGTCTCCTGGACCCTCTCCCTCCCTGTCTACTGTTCCCTATCTCCCTGTCTCCCGGTCCCTCAGTCTCTCTATCCCGGTCCATCTCTCCCTGTCTCCCTATTCATCCCTCCGTGTCTCACATTACCTATCTCCCTATCTCCCGGTCCCTCTCTCTCTCTATCCTGGTCCATATCTCCCTATCTCCTGGTCACTCTCTCTCCCTTGTCTCTCGATCCCTATCACTCTCGCTCCAGGTGCCTCTCGCCCTGTCTCCCGGTCACTCTCTCCCTGTCACCCCGGTCCCTCTCTCTCCCTGTCTCCCGGACGCTCTCTCTCCCTGTCACCCAGTCCCTCTCTCTCCCTGTCTCCCGATCCCTCTCTCCCAGTCTCAAAGTCCCTCTTTCCCTGTCACCCGATCCCTCTCTCTCCCTGTCTCCAGATCCCTCTCTCCCTTTCTCCCGGTCCCTCTCCCTCACTGTCTCCCGATCCCTCTCTCTCCTTGTCTCCCGATCCCTCTCTCTCAGTCTCCCAGCCCCTCTCTCCCTGTCTCCCGATCCCTCTCTCTCCCTGTCACCCGATCCCTCTCTCCCTGTCTCCCGGTCCCTCTCTACCTCTCTCACGATCCCTCTCTCTCCCTGTCAGCCGATCCCTCTCTCCCTGTGTCCCGGTCACTCTCTCCCTGTCACCCAGTCCCTCTCTCTCCCTGTCACCCGGTCCCTCTCTCTCCCTGTCTCCCGGTCCCTCTCTCTCCCTGTCTCCCGGTCCCTCTCTCTCCCTGTCTCCCGATCCCTCTCTCCCAGTCTCCCAGTCCCTCTCTCCCTGTTGCCCGATTCCCTCTCTCCCTTTCTCCCGGTCCCTCTCCCTCACTGTCTCCCGATTCCTCTCTCTCCTTGTCTCCCGATCCCTCTCGCCCAGTCTCCCAGCCCCTCACTCCCTGCCTCCCGATCCCTCGCTCTCCCTGTCTCCTGATCCTTCTCTCCCTGTCTCCCTGTCCCTCTCTCTCCCTGTCTCCCAGTCCCTCTCTACCTCTCTCACGATCCCTCTCTCTCCCTGTCAGCCGATCCCTCTCTCCCTGTCTCCCGGTCCCTCTCTCCCTGTCTCCCGGTCCCTCTCTCTCCCTGTCTCCTGTCCCTCTCTCTCCCTGTCTCCCGGTCCCTTTCGCTCCCTGTCTCCCGATCCCTCTCTCCCTGTCTGCCGATGCCTCTCTCCCTGTCTCCCGGTCCCTCTCTCTCCCTCTCTCCCGATCCCTCTCTGCCTGTCTCCCGGTCCCTCTCTCCCTGTCTCCCGATCCATCTCTCTCTGTCTACCGGACCCCCTCTCTCCCTGTCTCCCGGTCCCTCTCTCTCCCTCTCTCCCGATCCCTCTCTGCCTGTCTCCCGGTCCCTCTCTCCCTGTCTCCCGATCCATCTCTCTCTGTCTACCGGACCCCCTCTCTCCCTGTCTCCCGATCCCTCCCTCCCTGTCTCCCGGTCCCACTCTCCCTGTCTCCCGGTCCCTCTCTCTCCCTGTCACCCGGTCGCTCTCTCCCTGTCTCCAGATCCCTCTCTCCCTGTCTCCCGGTCCCTCTTTCTCCCTGTCTTCCGGTCCCTCTCTCTCCCTGTCACCCGGTCCCTCTCTCCCTTTCTCCAGATCCCTCTCTCCCTGTCACCCGATCGCTCTCTCTCCCTGTCTCCCGGTCCCTCTCACTCCCTGTCTCCTGATCCCTCTCTCCCTGTCTTCAGATCCGTCTCTCTCCCTGTCTCCCGATCCCTCGCTCCCTGACTCTCGGTCCCTCTCTCTCCCTGACTCTCGGTCCCTCTCTCTCCCTGTCTCCCTGTCCCTCTCTCTCCCTGTCTCCCGATCCCTCTCTCCCTGTCTCCCGAACCCTCTCTCCCTGTCTCCCGATCCCTCTCTCTCCCTGTCTCCCGATCCCTCTCTCTCACTGTCTCCCGATCCCTCTCTCCCTGTCTCCCGGTCCATCTCTCCCTGCCTCCCGATCCCTCTCTCCCTGTCCCCCGGTCCATCTCGCCCTGTCTCCCGATCCCTCTCTCTCCCTGTCTCCCGATCCCTCTCTCCCTGTCACCCGGTCCCTCTCTCCCTGTCTCCCGATCCCTCTCTCCCTGTCTCCCGGTCCCTCTCTCTCCCTGTCACCCGATTCCTCTCTCCCTGTCTCCCGGTCCATCTCTCCCTGTCTCCCGATCCCTCACTCTCCCTGTCTCCCGGTCCCTCTCTCCCTGTCTCCCGAACCCTCTCTCCCTGTCTCCCGATCCCTCTCTCCCTGTCTCCCGGTCCCTCTCTCCCTGTCTCCCGATCCCTCTCTCTCCCTGTCTCCCGAACCCTCTCTCCCTGTCTCCCGATCCCTCTCTCCCTGTCTCCCGAACCCTCTCTCCCTGCCTCCCGATCCCTCTCTCCCTGTCTCCCGGTCCCTCTCTCCCTGTCTCCCGATCCCTCTCTCCCCCTGTCTCCCAGTCCTTCTTTCTTCCTGTCTCCATGTCCATCTCCCACCCTGTCTCCCGATCCCTCTCTCTCCCAGTCTCCCTGTCCCTCTCTCCCTGTCGCCCTGTCCCTCTCTGGCTGTTTCCCGGTCCCTCTCTCCCTATCTCCCGGTCCATCTCTCCCTGTCCCCCGATCCCTCTCTATCCCTGTCTCCCGGTCCGTCTCTCTCCCTGTCTCCCTGTCTCCCTGTCCCTCTTTCTCCCTGTCTCCCGGTCCATCTCTCTTTATGTCTCCTGCTCCCTCTCTCCCTGTCACCCGGTCCCTCTCTCTCCCAATCTCCAGGTCCCTCTCTTTCCCTGTCTCCCAGTCCCTCTCTCTCCCTGTCTCCTGTACCCGATCTCCCTGTCTCCCGTTCACTCTCTCACCCTGTCTCCCGATCCCTCTCTCCCTGTCTCCCGGTCCATCTCTCCCTGCCTCCCGATCCCTCTCTCCCTGTCCCCCGGTCCATCTCGCCCTGTCTCCCGATCCCTCTCTCTCCCTGTCTCCCGATCCCTCTCTCCCTGTCACCCGGTCCCTCTCTCCCTGTCTCCCGATCCCTCTCTCCCTGTCTCCCGGTCCCTCTCTCTCCCTGTCACCCGATTCCTCTCTCCCTGTCTCCCGGTCCATCTCTCCCTGTCTCCCGATCCCTCACTCTCCCTGTCTCCCGGTCCCTCTCTCCCTGTCTCCCGAACCCTCTCTCCCTGTCTCCCGATCCCTCTCTCCCTGTCTCCCGGTCCCTCTCTCCCTGTCTCCCGATCCCTCTCTCTCCCTGTCTCCCGAACCCTCTCTCCCTGTCTCCCGATCCCTCTCTCCCTGTCTCCCGAACCCTCTCTCCCTGCCTCCCGATCCCTCTCTCCCTGTCTCCCGGTCCCTCTCTCCCTGTCTCCCGATCCCTCTCTCCCCCTGTCTCCCAGTCCTTCTTTCTTCCTGTCTCCATGTCCATCTCCCACCCTGTCTCCCGATCCCTCTCTCTCCCAGTCTCCCTGTCCCTCTCTCCCTGTCGCCCTGTCCCTCTCTGGCTGTTTCCCGGTCCCTCTCTCCCTATCTCCCGGTCCATCTCTCCCTGTCCCCCGATCCCTCTCTATCCCTGTCTCCCGGTCCGTCTCTCTCCCTGTCTCCCTGTCTCCCTGTCCCTCTTTCTCCCTGTCTCCCGGTCCATCTCTCTTTATGTCTCCTGCTCCCTCTCTCCCTGTCACCCGGTCCCTCTCTCTCCCAATCTCCAGGTCCCTCTCTTTCCCTGTCTCCCAGTCCCTCTCTCTCCCTGTCTCCTGTACCCGATCTCCCTGTCTCCCGTTCACTCTCTCACCCTGTCTCCCGATCCCTCTCTCCCTGTCTCCCGATCCCTCTCACCCTGTCACCCGGTCCCTCTCTCCCTGTCTCCTGGTCCCTCTCTCTCCCTGTCTGCCGATCCCTCTCTCGCTCTCTCCCGATCCCTCTCTCCCTTCTCCCGGTCCCTCTCTCTAACAGTCTCCCAATCCCTCATTCCCTGTCTCCCTGTCCCTCTCTCCCTGTCTCCCGGTGCCACGCTTCTTGTCTCCCGGTCCCTCTCTCTCCCTGTCTCCCGATCCTTCTCTCCCTGTCTCTCGGTCCCTCTCTCCCTGTCTCCCGGTCCCCTCTCTCTCCCTGTCTCCCGATCCTTCTCTCCCTGTCTCTCAGTCCCTCTCTCCGTGTCTCCCGATCCCTCTCTCCCTGTCTCCCTGTCCCTCTCTGCCTGTCTCCCAGTCCCTCTCTCTCTGTAACCCAGTCCCTCTCTCTCTCTGTCTCCTGGTCACTCTCTCTCCCTTTCACCCATTCCCTATCTCCCTGGCTCACGGTCCCTCTCTCTCCCTGTCTCCCGAAGCCTCTTTCCCAGTCCCTCGCTCTCCCTGTCTCCCGGTCTATCTCTCCCTTTCACCCGGTCCCTCTCTCTCTGTCTCCCGATCCCTCTCTCCCTGTCTCCCGGTCCCTCTCTCTCCCTGTCTGCCGATCCCTCTCTCTCCCTGTCTCCCGGTCTATCTCTCCCTGTTTCCCGGTCCCTCTCTCCCTGTCACCCTGTCCCACTCTCCCTTTCTCCCGGTCCCTCTCTCCATGTCTCCCGGACCCTCTTTCCCTTTCACACAGTCCCTCTCTCTCCCTGTCTGCCGATCCCTCTCTCTCCATGTCTTTCGGTCCATCTCCCTCCCTGTCTCCCGATCCATCTCTCTCCCTGCCTCCCAGTCCATCTCCCTCCCTGTCTCCCGATCCCTCTTTCTCCTTGTTTCCCGATCCCTCTCTCCATGTCTCCCTGTCCCTCTCTCCCTGTCTCTCGATCCCTCTATCTCCCTGTGTTCCGATCCATCTCTCCCTGTCTCCCTATCCCTCTCCCTCCCTGTCTCCTGATCCCTATCTCTCCCTGTCCCGCGATCCCTTTCTCTGTGTCGCCCTGTCTCTCTCTCTCTGTCTCCCGGTCCCTCGCTCCCTATCACCCTGTCCCTCCCTCACCCTGTATCCCGATCCCTCTCTCCCTGTGCCACTGTCCCTCCCTCTCCCTGTATCCCGATCCCGCTCACCCTGTCTCCCGGGCCCTCTGCCTCCCTGTCTCCCAATCCCTCTCTCTCCCTGTCACCCGATCCCTCTCCCCCTGTCACCCGATCCCTCTCTCCCTGTCTCCCGATCCCTCTCTCTCCCTGTTCCCGGTCCATTTCTACCTGTCCCCCGGTCCCTCTCTCCCTGTCTCCCGGTCCCTCTCTCCCTGTCTCCCGGTCCCTCTCTCTCCCTGTCACCCGATCCCTCTCTCTCCCGGTCCCTCTCTCTCCCTGTCTCCCGGTCCTTCTCTCTCCCTATCTCCCGATCAATCTCTCCCTGTCTCCCAGTGACTCTCCCTCCCTGTCTCCTGATCCCTTTCCCTCCCTGTCTCCCGATCCCTCTCCCTCCCTGTCTCCCGATCCCTCTCCCTCCCTGTCTCCCGGTCCCTCTCTCTACCTGTCTCCCGGTCCCTCTCTCTCCCTGTCAACCGGACCCTATCTCCCTTTCTCCCTGTCCCACTCTCTCCCTGTCTCCCTGTCCCTCTCTCTCCCTGTCTCCCGATCCCACTCTCTCCCTGTTTCCCGAACCCGCTCTCCCTGTCTCCCGATCCCTCATCTCCCTGTCTCCTGATCCCTCTCTCAATGTCTCCCGGTCCCTCTCTCCCAGTATCCCTGTCCCTCTCTCCCTGTTTCCCGATCCCTCTCTCTCCCTGTCTCCCACTCCCTCTCTCTCCCTGTTTCCCGTTCCCTCTCTCTCCCTGTCTCCCGGTCCCTCTCTCCCTGTCACCCGGTCCCTCTCACAATATCTCCCGGGCCCTCTCCCTCCCTGTCTCCATATCCCTCTCTCTCCCTGTCTCCCGACCCCTCTCCCCCTGTCTCCCGGTCCCTCTCTCCCTGTCTCCCGGTCCCACTCTTTCCCTGTCACCCGATCCCTCTCTCTCCCTGTCCCTCTCTGTCCCTGTCTCAAGTCCCTCTCTCTCCCTGTCTCCCGGTCCCTCCCTCTCCCTGTCTCCCGATCCCTCTCTCCCTGTCTCCCGGTCCCACTCTCTCCCTGTCACCCGATCCCTCTCTCTCCCTGTCCCTCTCTGTCCCTGTCTCCCAGTCCCCTCTCTCTCCCTGTCTCCCGGTCCCCTCCCTCTCCCTGTCTCCCGTTCCCTCTTCTCCCTGTCTCCCGATCCCTCTCTCAATGTCTCCCGATCCCTCGCTCCCATACTCCCTGTCCCTCTCTCCCTGTTTCCGGATCCCTCTCTCTCCCTGTCTCCCGGTCCTTCTCTCTCCCTGTTTCCCGGTCCCTCTCTCTCCCTGTATCCCGATTCCTCTCTCCCTGTCTCCCGGTCCCTCTCACCCTGTCTCCCGGGCCCAATCCCTACCTGTCTCCACATCCCTCTCTCTCCCTGTCTCCCGGTCCCTCTCTCCCTGTCTCCCGGTCCCTCTCTCTCCCTGTCACCCGATCCCTCTCTCTCCCGGTCCCTCTCTCTCCCTGTCTCCCGGTCCTTCTCTCTCCCTATCTCCCGATCAATCTCTCCCTGTCTCCCAGTGACTCTCCCTCCCTGTCTCCTGATCCCTTTCCCTCCCTGTCTCCCGATCCCTCTCCCTCCCTGTCTCCCGATCCCTCTCCCTCCCTGTCTCCCGGTCCCTCTCTCTACCTGTCTCCCGGTCCCTCTCTCTCCCTGTCAACCGGACCCTATCTCCCTTTCTCCCTGTCCCACTCTCTCCCTGTCTCCCTGTCCCTCTCTCTCCCTGTCTCCCGATCCCACTCTCTCCCTGTTTCCCGAACCCGCTCTCCCTGTCTCCCGATCCCTCATCTCCCTGTCTCCTGATCCCTCTCTCAATGTCTCCCGGTCCCTCTCTCCCAGTATCCCTGTCCCTCTCTCCCTGTTTCCCGATCCCTCTCTCTCCCTGTCTCCCACTCCCTCTCTCTCCCTGTTTCCCGTTCCCTCTCTCTCCCTGTCTCCCGGTCCCTCTCTCCCTGTCACCCGGTCCCTCTCACAATATCTCCCGGGCCCTCTCCCTCCCTGTCTCCATATCCCTCTCTCTCCCTGTCTCCCGACCCCTCTCCCCCTGTCTCCCGGTCCCTCTCTCCCTGTCTCCCGGTCCCACTCTTTCCCTGTCACCCGATCCCTCTCTCTCCCTGTCCCTCTCTGTCCCTGTCTCAAGTCCCTCTCTCTCCCTGTCTCCCGGTCCCTCCCTTTCCCTGTCTCCCGATCCCTCTCTCCCTGTCTCCCGGTCCCACTCTCTCCCTGTCACCCGATCCCTCTCTCTCCCTGTCCCTCTCTGTCCCTGTCTCCCAGTCCCTCTCTCTCCCTGTCTCCCGGTCCCTCCCTCTCCCTGTCTCCCGTTCCCTCTTCTCCCTGTCTCCCGATCCCTCTCTCAATGTCTCCCGATCCCTCGCTCCCATACTCCCTGTCCCTCTCTCCCTGTTTCCGGATCCCTCTCTCTCCCTGTCTCCCGGTCCTTCTCTCTCCCTGTTTCCCGGTCCCTCTCTCTCCCTGTATCCCGATTCCTCTCTCCCTGTCTCCCGGTCCCTCTCACCCTGTCTCCCGGGCCCAATCCCTACCTGTCTCCACATCCCTCTCTCTCCCTGTCTCCCGACCCCTCTCTCCCTGTCTCCCAATCCCTCTCTCTCCCTATCTCCCAATCCCTCTCTCTCCCTGTTCCCGGTACATTTCTACCTTTCCCCCCATCCTCTCACCCTATCTCCCGGTCCCTGTCTCCCTGTCTCCCGGTCCCCTTTCTCTCCCTGTCTCCAGGCCCTCTCTCTCCCTGTCTCCCGGTCCCTCTCTCTCTCTGTCTCCCGATCCCTCTCTCCCTGTCTCCCGGTCACTCTCCCTCCCTGTCTCCCGGTCCCTCTCTCTCCATGTCTCCCGATCCCTCTCTCTCTGTGTCACTGTCCCTCTCTCCCTGTCGCCCAATACCTGTCTCCCAGTCTCCCGATCCCTCTCACTCCCTGTCTCCCGGTCCCTCTCTCCCTGTCTCCCGGTCCCTCTCTCCCTGTCTCCCGGTCCCTCTCTCTCCCTGTCTCCCGGTCCCTCTCTCTCCCTGTCTCCCGGTCCCTCTCTCTCCCTGTCTCCCAGTCCCTCTCTCTCCCTGTCTCCCGGTCCTTCTCTCTCCGTGTCTCCCGATCACTCTCTCCCTGTCTCCCAGTCACTCTCCCTCCCTGTCTCCCGATCCCTCTCCCTCCCTGTCTCCCGATCCCTCTCACTCCCTGTCTCCCGGTCCCTCTCCCTCCCTGTCTCCCGATCCCTCACACTCCCTGTCTCCCGATCCCTCTCTCTCCCTGTCTCCCGGTCCCTCTCTCTCCCTGTCTCCCGGTCCCTCTCTCTCCCTGTCTCCCAGTCCCTCTCTCTCCCTGTCTCCCGGTCCTTCTCTCTCCGTGTCTCCCGATCACTCTCTCCCTGTCTCCCAGTCACTCTCCCTCCCTGTCTCCCGATCCCTCTCCCTCCCTGTCTCCCGATCCCTCTCACTCCCTGTCTCCCGGTCCCTCTCCCTCCCTGTCTCCCGATCCCTCTCCCTCCCTGTCTCCCGATCCCTCTCACTCCCTGTCTCCCGGTCCCTCTCCCTCCCTGTCTGCCGATCCCTCTCTCCCTGTCTGCCGATCCCTCTCTCTCCCTGTCTCCTGGTCCATCTCTCTCCCTGTCTACCGATCCCTCACACTCCCTGTCTCCAGGTCCCTCTCTCCCTAATGCCCTGTCCCTCTCTGCCTGTCTCCTGATAAGTCTCTCCCTGTCTGCCGATCCCTCTCTCCCTGTCTCCTGGTCCATCTCTCTCCCTGTCTCCTGGTCCCTCTCTCTCCCTGTCTCCCGGTCCATCTCTCCCTGTCAAGCGGACCCTATATCCCTTTCTCCCTGTCCCACTCTCTCCCTGTCTCCCTGTCCCTCTCTCTCCCTGTCTCCCGATCCCTCTGTTTCCCTCTCTCTCCCTCTCTCCCGAACCCTCTCTCCCTGTCTCAGGATCCCTCTTCTCCCTGTCTCCTGCTCCCTCTCTCAATGTCTCCCGGTCCCTCTCTCCCAGTCTCCCTGTCCCTCTCTCCCTGTTTCCCGATCCCTCTCTCTCCCTGTCACCACGGTCCCTCTCTCCCTGTCTCCCGGTCACTCTCACAATATCTCCCGGGCCCTCTCCCTCCCTGTCTCCATATCCCTCTCTCTCCCTGGTCTCCCGACCCCTCTCTCCCTGTCTCCCAGTCCCTCTCTCTCCCTGTCCCTCTCTCTCCCTGTCTCCCAGTCCCTCTCTCCCTGTCTCCCGGTCCCACTCTCTCCCTGTCACCCGATCCCTCTCTCTCCCTGTCCCTCTCTCTCCCTGTCTCCCAGTCCCTCTCTCTCCCTGTCTCCCGGTCCCCTCCCTCTCCATGTTTCCCGATCCCTCTCTCACCTGTCTCCCGGTCACTCTCCGTCCCTGTCTCCCTGTCCCTCTCTCTCCCTGTCTCCCGTTCCCTCTTCTCCCTGTCTCCCGATCCCTCTCTCAATGTCTCCCGATCCCTCTCTCCCAAACTCCCTGTCCCTCTCTCCCTGTTTCCGGAACCCTCTCTCTCCCTGTCTCCCGGTCCCTCTCTCTCCCTGTTTCCCGGTCCCTCTCTCTCCCTGTATCCCGATCCCTCTCGCCCTGTCTCCCGGTCACTCTCCCTCCCTGTCTCCCGGTCCCTCTCTCTCCATGTCTCCCGATCCCTCTCTCCCTGTCTCACTGTCCCTCTCTCCCTGTCACCCAATACCTCTCTCCCAGTCTCCCGATCCCTCTCACTCCCTGTCTCCCGATCCCTCTCACTCCCTGTCTCCCGGTCCCTCTCTCCCTGTCTCCCGGTCCCTCTCTCCCTGTCACCACCCGGTCCCCCTCTCTCTCCCTGTCTCCCGGTCCCTCTCTCTCCCTGTGTCCCGGTCCCTCTCTCTCCCTGTCTCCCAGTCCCTCTCTCTCCCTGTCTCCCGGTCCCTCTCTCTCCCTGTCTCCCAGTCCCTCTCTCTCCCTGTCTCCCGGTCCTTCTCTCTCCGTGTCTCCCGATCACTCTCTCCCTGTCCTCCCAGTCACTCTCCCTCCCTGTCTCCCGATCCCTCACACTCCCTGTCTCCCAGTCCCTCTCTCCCTAATGCCCTGTCCCTCTCTGCCTGTCTCCTGATAAGTCTCTCCCTGTCTGCCGATCCCTCTCTCCCTGTCTGCCGATCCCTCTCTCTCCCTGTCTCCCGGTCCATCTCTCTCCCTGTCTCCTGGTCCCTCTCTCTCCCTGTCACCCGATCCCTCTCTCCCTGTCTCCTGGTCCTTCTCTCTCCCTGTCTCCCGATCCATCTCTCCCTGTCAAGCGGACCCTATCTCCCTTTCTCCCGGTCCCACTCTCTCCCTTTCTCCCGGTCCCACTCTCTCCCTGTCTCCCGGTCCCTCTCTCTCCCTGTCTCCCGATCCCCTCTCTCTCCCTCTCTCCCGAACCCTCTCTCCCTGTCTCAGGATCCCTCTTCTCCCTGTCTCCTGATCCCTCTCTCAATGTCTCCTGGTCCCTCTCTCCCAGTCTCCCTGTCCCTCTCTCCCTGTTTCCCGATCCCTCTCTCTCCCTGTCTCCCGGTCCCTCTCTCTCCCTGTTTCCCGGTCCCTCTCTCTCCCTGTCTCCTGGTACGTCTCTCCGTGTCTCCCCGTCCATCTCTCCCTGTCTCCCGATCCCTCTCTCTCCCTGTCGCCCGAACCCTCTTTCCAGTCCCTCGCTCTCCCTGTCTCCCGGTCCTTCTCTCCCTGTATCTCGGTCCCTCTCTCCCTGTCTGCCGATCCCTCTCTCTCCCTGTCTCCGGTCCATTTCCCTCCTTGTCTCCCGATCCCTCTCTCTCCCTGTCTCCCGGTCCATTTCCCTCCCTGTCTCCCGATCCCTCTCTCTCCCTGTCTCCCAGTCCATCTCCTTCTCTGTTTTTCCGATCACACTCTCCCTGTCTCCCGATCCCACACTCTCCTTCTCTCCCGATCTGTCTCTCCCTGTCTCACTATCCCTCTCTCCCTGTCTCCCGATCCCTCTCTCCCCATGTTTACCGATCCCTCTCTCCCTGTCTCCCTATCCCTCTCCCTCCCTGTCTCCTGATCCCACTCTCTCCCTGTCCCGCGCTCCCTCTCTCTCTGTCACCCTGTCCCTCTCTCTCTGTCTCCCGGTATCTCGCCCCCAATCTCCCAGTCCCTCTCTCTCCCTATCTCCCGGTCCCTCTCTCTCCCTATCTCCCGGTCCCTCTCTCCCTGTCTCCCGGACCATCTCGCCCTGTCCCCCGGTCCCTCTCTCCCTGTCTCCCGGTCACTCCCTCTCCCTGTCTCCCGGGCCCTCTCCCTCCCTGTCTCCCGAGCCCTCTCTCCCTGTTACCCTGTCCATCTCTCCCTGTCTCCCGATACCTCTCTCTCCCTGTCTCCCGATCCCTCTCTCTCCCTGTTCCCGGTCCATCTCTACCTGTCACCCAGTCCCTCTCTCCCTGTCTCCAGGTCCCTCTCTCCCTGTCTCCCGGTCCCTCTCTCTCCCTGTCACCCGTTCCCTCTCTCTCCTTGTCCCTCTCTCTTGCTGTCTCCCGGTCCCTCCCTCTCCCTGTCTCCCGATCCCTCTCTCTCCCTGTCACCCTGTCCCACTCTCCCTTTCTCCCGGTCCCTCTCTCCATGTCTCCCGGACCCTCTTTCCCTTTCACACAGTCCCTCTCTCTCCCTGTCTGCCGGTCCCTCTCTCTCCCTGTCTCCCGATCCATCTCTCTCCCTGCCTCCCAGTCCATCTCCCTCCCTGTCTCCCGGTCACTCTCTCTCCCTGCCTCCCAGTCCATCTCCCTCCCTGTCTCCCGATCCCTCTTTCTCCTTGTTTCCCGATCCCTCTCTCCATGTCTCCCTGTCCCTCTCTCCCTGTCTCTCAATCCCTCTATCTCCCTGTGTTCCGATCCATCTCTCCCTGCCTCCCTATCCCTCTCCCTCCCTGTCTCCTGATCCCTATCTCTCCCTGTCCCGTGATCCCTTTCTCTGTGTCGCCCTGTCTCTCTCTCTCTGTCTCCCTGTCCCTCGCTCGCTATCTCCCTGTCCCTCCCTCTCCCTGTATCCCGATCCCTCTCTCCCTGTCTCCCTGTCCCTCCCTCTCCCTGTATCCCGATCCCTCTCACCCTGTCTCCCGGGCCCTCTGCCTCCCTGTCTCCTGATCACTCACTCTCCCTGTCCCCCGGTCCCTCTCTCCCTGTATCCCGATCCCTCTCACCCTGTCTCCCGGGCCCTCTGCCTCCCTGTCTCCTGATCCCTCACTCTCCCTGTCCCCCCGGTCCCTCTCTCCCTGTCTCCCGGTCCCTCTCTCCCTGTCTCCCTGTCCCTCTCTCTCCCTGTCTCCTGTTCCCTATCTCCCTGTCTCCCGTTCACTCTCTCACCCTGTCTCCCGATCCCTCTCTCCCGGTCCCTCTGTCCCAGTCTCCCGATCCCTCTCACCCTGTCACCCGGTCCCTCTCTCCCTGTCTCCCCGGTCCCTCTCTCTCCCTGTCTGCCGATCCCTCTCTCGGTCTCTCCCGATCCCTCTCTCCCTGTCTCCCGGTCCCTCTCTCTAACAGTCTCCCAATCCCTGACTCCCTGTCTCCCTGTCCCTCTCTCCCTGTCTCCCGGTGCCTCGCTTCTTGTCTCCCGGTCCCTCTCTCTCCCTGTCTCCCGATCCTTCTCTCCCTGTCTCTCGGTCCCTCTCTCCCTGTCTCCCGATCCCTCTCTCCCTGTCACCCTGTCCCTCTCTCCCTGTCTCCCAGTCCCTCTCTCTCTGTAACCCAGTCCCTCTCTCTCTCTGTCTCCCGGTCACTCTCTCTCCCTTTCACCCGTTCCCTATCTCCCTGGCTCACAGTCCCTCTCTCTCCCTGTCTCCCGAACCCTCTTTCCCAGTCCCTCGCTCTCCCTGTCTCCCGATCCATCTCTCCCTGTCAAGCGGACCCTATCTCCCTTTCTCCCGGTCCCACTCTCTCCCTTTCTCCCGGTCCCACTCTCTCCCTGTCTCCCGGTCCCTCTCTCTCCCTGTCTCCCGATCCCTCTCTCTCCCTCTCTCCCGAACCCTCTCTCCCTGTCTCAGGATCCCTCTTCTCCCTGTCTCCTGATCCCTCTCTCAATGTCTCCTGGTCCCTCTCTCCCAGTCTCCCTGTCCCTCTCTCCCTGTTTGCCGATCCCTCTCTCTCCCTGTCTCCCGGTCCCTCTCTCTCCCTGTTTCCCGGTCCCTCTCTCTCCCTGTCTCCTGGTACGTCTCTCCGTGTCTCCCCGTCCATCTCTCCCTGTCTCCCGATCCCTCTCTCTCCCTGTCTCCCTGCCCCTCCCTCTCCCTGTATCCCGATCCCTCTCTCTCCCTGATACCCGATCCCTCGCTCCCTATCTCCCGATCCCTCTCTCTCCCTTTTCCCGGTCCATTTCTACCTTTCACCCGGTCCCTCTCTCCCTGTCACCCGGTCCCTCTCTCTCCCAATCTCCAGGTCCCTCACTTTCCCTGTCTCCCTGTCCCTCTCTCTCCCTGTCTCCTGTTCCCTATCTCCCTGTCTCCCGTTCAGTCTCTCACCCTGTCTCCCGATCCCTCTCTCCCGGTCCCTCTCTCCCTGTCTCCCGGTCCCTCTCTCTCCCTGTCGGCCGATCCCTCTCTCGGTCTCTCCCGAACCCTCTCTCCCTGTCTCCCGGTCCCTCTCTCTAACAGTCTCCCAATCCCTCACTCCCCTGTCTCCCTGTCCCTCTCTCCCTGTCTCCCGGTGCCTCGCTTCCTGTCTCTCGGTCCCTCTCTCTCCCTGTCTCCCGATCCTTCTCTCCCTGTCTCTCGGTCCCTCTCTCCCTGTCTCCCGATCCCTCTCTCCCTGTCACCCTGTCCCTCTCTCCCTGTCTCCCAGTCCCTCTCTCTCTGTAACCCAGTCCCTCTCTCTCTCTGGCTCCCGGTCACTCTCTCTCCCTTTCACCCGTTCCCTATCTCCCTGGCTCACGGTCCCTCTCTCTCCCTGTCTCCCGAACCCTCTTTCCCAGTCCCTCGCTCTCCCTGTCTCCCGGTCTATCTCTCCCTGTTACCCGGTCCCTCTCTCCCTGTCTCCCGGTCCCTCTCTCCCTGTCTCCCGGTCCCTCTCTCTCCCTGTCTCCCGGTCCATTTCCCTCCCTGTCTCCCGATCCCTCTCTCTCCCTGTCTCCCAGTCCATCTCCTTCTCTGTTTTCCGATCCCACTCTCCCTGTCTCCCGATCCCACACTCTCCTTCTCTCCCGATCTGTCTCTCCCTGTCTCACTATCCCTCACTCCCTGTCTCACTATCCCTCTCTCCCTGTATCCCGGTCCCTCTCTCCCTGTCTCCCGATCCCTCTCTCCCTGTCTCCCAGTCCCTCTCTCTCTGTAACCCAGTCCCTCTCTCTCGCTGTCTCCCGGTCACTCTCTTTCCCTTTCACCCGTTCCCTATCTCACTGTCTCACGGTCTCTCTCTCTCCCTGTCGCCCGAACCCTCTTTCCCAGTCCCTCGCTCTCCCTGTCTCCCGATCCTTCTCTCCCTGTCTCTCGGTCCCTCTCTCCCTGTCTCCCGATCCCTCTCTCCCTGTCTCCCTGTCCCTCTCTCCCTGTCTCCCAGTCCCTCTCTCTCTGTAACCCAGTCCCTCTCTCTCGCTGTCTCCCGGTCACTCTCTTTCCCTTTCACCCGTTCCCTATCTCACTGTCTCACGGTCTCTCTCTCTCCCTGTCGCCCGAACCCTCTTTCCCAGTCCCTCGCTCTCCCTGTCTCCCGGTCCTTCTCTCCCTGTATCTCGGTCCCTCTCTCTCCCTGTCTGCCGATCCCTCTCTCTCCCTGTCTCCCAGTCCATCTCCTTCTCTGTTTTTCCGATCACACTCTCCCTGTCTCCCGATCCCACACTCTCCTTCTTTCCCGATCTGTCTCTCCCTGTCTCACTATCCCTCTCTCCCGATCCCTCTCTCCCCATGTTTACCGATCCCTCTCTCCCTGTCTCCCTATCCCTCTCCCTCCCTGTCTCCTGATCCCACTCTCTCCCTGTCCCGCGCTCCCTCTCTCATTGTCACCCTGTCCCTCTCTCTCTGTCTCCCGGTACCTCGCCCCCAATCTCCCAGTCCCTCTCTCTCCCTATCTCCGGGTCCCTCTCTCTCCCTATCTCCCGGTCCCTCTCTCCCTGTCTCCCGGACCATCTCGCCCTGTCCCCCGGTCCCTCTCTCCCTGTCTCCCGGTCCCTCCCTCTCCCTGTCTCCCGGGCCATCTCCATCCCTGTCTTCCGATCCCTCTCTCTCCATGTCTCCCGATCCCTCTCTCCCTGTTACCCTGTCCATCTCTCCCTGTCTCCCGATACCTCTCTCTCCCTGTCTCCCGATCCCTCTCTCTCCCTGTTCCCGGTCCATCTCTACCTGTCACCCATTCCCTCTCTCCCTGTCTCCAGGTCCCTCTCTCCCTGTCTCCCGGTCCCTCTCTCTCCCTGTCACCCGTTCCCTCTCTCTCCTTGTCCCTCTCTCTTGCTGTCTCCCGGTCCCTCTCTCTCCCTGTCTCCCGATCCCTCTCTCTCCCTGTCACCCTGTCCCACTCTCCCTTTCTCCCGGTCCCTCTCTCCATGTCTCCCGGACCCTCTTTCCCTTTCACACAGTCCCTCTCTCTCCCTGTCTGCCGATCCCTCTCTCTCCCTGTCTGCCGATCCCTCTCTCTCCCTGTCTGCCAATCCCTCTCTCTCCCTGTCTCCCGATCCATCTCTCTCCCTGCCTCCCAGTCCATCTCCCTCCCTGTCTCCCGATCCATCTCTCTCCCTGCCTCCCAGTCCATCTCCCTCCCTGTCTCCCGATCCCTCTTTCTCCTTGTTTCCCGATCCCTCTCTCCATGTCTCCCTGTCCCTCTCTCCCTGTCTCTCGATCCCTCTATCTCCCTGTGTTCCGATCCATCTCTCCCTGCCTCCCTATCCCTCTCCCTCCCTGTCTCCTGATCCCAATCTCTCCCTGTCCCGCGATCCCTTTCTCTGTGTCGCCCTGTCTCTCTCTCTCTGTCTCCCGGTCCCTCGCTCCCTATCACCCTGTCCCTCCTTCTCCCTGTATCCCGATCCCTCTCTCCCTGTGTCACTGTCCCTCCCTCTCCCTGTATCCCGATCCCGCTCACCCTGTCTCCCGGGCACTCTGCCTCCCTGTCTCCCGACCCCTTCTCTCCCTGTCACCCGATGCCTCTCTCCCTGTCTCCCGATCCCTCTCTCTCCCTACCTCCCGATCCCTCTCTCTCCCTGTTCCTGGTCCATTTCTACCTGTCCCCCGGTCCCTCTCTCCCTGTCTCCCTGTTCCTCTCTCCCTGTCTCCCGGTCCCTCTCTCCCTGTCTCCCGGTCCCTCTCTCTCCCTGTCACCCGATCCATCTCTCTCCCGGTCCCTCTCTCTCCCTGTCTCCCGGTCCTTCTCTGTCCCTGTCTCCCGATCAATCTCTCCCTGTCTCCCAGTGACTCTCCCTCCCTGCCTCCTGAACCCTCTCCCTCCCTGTCTCCCGGTCCCTCTCTCTCCCTGTCCCTCTCTCTCCCTGTCTCCCGATCCCTCTCTCTCCCTGTCTCCCGAACCCTCTCTCCCTGTCTCCCGATCCCTCTTCTCCCTGTCTCCTGATCCCTCTCTCAATGTCTCCCGGTCCCTCTCTCCCAGTATCCCTGTCCCTCTCTCCCTGTTTCCCGATCCCTCTCTCTCCCTGTCTCCCACTCCCTCTCTCTCCCTGTCTCCCGATCCCTCTCTCCCTGTCTCCCGGTCCCTCTCACAATATCTCCCGGGCCCTCTCCCTCCCTGTCTCCATATCCCTCTCTCTCCCTCTCTCCCGACTCCTCTCTCCCTGTCTCCCGGTCCCTCTCTCCCTGTCTCCCGGTCCCTCTCTCTCCCTGTCACCCGATCCCTCTCTCTCCCGGTCCCTCTCTCTCCCTGTCTCCCGGTCCTTCAATCTCCCTGTCTCCCGATCAATCTCTCCCTGTCTCCCAGTCACTCTCCCTCCCTGTCTCCCGATCCCTCTCCCTCCCTGTCTCCCGATCCCTCTCACTCCCTGTCTCCCGGTCCCTCTCTCCCTAATGCCCTGTCCCTCTCTGCCTGTCTCCTGATAACTCTCTCCCTGTCTTCCCATCCCTCTCTCCCTGTCTCCCGGTCCCTCTCTCTACCTGTCTCCCGAACCCTCTCTCCCTGTCTTCCCATCCCTCTCTCCCTGTCTCCCGGTCCCTCTCTCTCCCTGTCAACCGGACCCTATCTCCCTTTCTCCCGGTCCCACTCTCTCCCTGTCTCCCTGTCCCTCTCTCTCCCTGTCTCCCGATCCCTCTCTCTCCCTGTCTCCCGAACCCTCTCTCCCTGTCTCCCGATCCCTCTTCTCCCTGTCTCCTGATCCCTCTCTCAATGTCTCCCGGTCCCTCTCTCCCAGTATCCCTGTCCCTCTCTCCCTGTTTCCCGATCACTCTCTCTCCCTGTCACCCGGTCCCTCTCTCCCTGTCTCCCGGTCCCTCTCACAATATCTCCCGGGCCCTCTCCCTCCCTGTCTCCATCTCCCTCTCTCTCCCTGTCTCCCGACCCCTCTCTCCCTGTCTCCCAGTCCCTCTCTCCCTGTCTCCCGGTCCCACTCTCTCCCTGTCACCCGATCCCTCTCTCTCCCTGTCCCACTCTCTCCCTGTCTCCCAGTCCCTCTCTCTCCCTGTCTCCCGGTCCCTCCCTCTCCCTGTTTCCCGATCCCTCTCTCCCTGACTCCCGGTCACTCTCCGTCCCTGTCTCCCTGTCCCTCTCTCTCCCTGTCTCCCGTTCCCTCTTCTCCCTGTCTCCCGATCCCTCTCTCAATGTCTCCCGATCCCTCTCTCCCAAACTCCCTGTCCCTCTCTCCCTGTTTCCGGATCCCTCTCTCTCCCTGTCTCCCGGTCCCTCTCTCTCCCTGTTTCCCGGTCCCTCTCTCTCCCTGTATCCCGATTCCTCTCTCCCTGTCTCCCGGTCCCTCTCACCCTGTCTCCCGGGCTCTCTCCCTCCCTGTCTCCACATCCCTCTCTCTCCCTGTCTCCCGACACCTCTCTCCCTGTCTCCCAATCCCTCTCTCTCCCTATCTCCCGATCCCTCTCTCTCCCTGTTCCCGGTCCATTTCTACCTTTCCCCCCATTCCTCTCTCCCTATCTCCCGGTCCCTGTCTCCCTGTCTCCCGGTCCCACTGTCTCCCTGTCACCCGATCCCTCTCTCTCCCGGTCCCTCTCTCTCTCTGTCTCCCGATCCCTCTCTCCCTGTCTCCCGGTCACTCTCCCTCCCTGTCTCCCGGTCCCTCTCTCTCCATGTCTCCCGATCCCTCTCTCCCTGTCTCACTGTCCCTCTCTCCCTGTCACCCAATACCTCTCTCCCAGTCTCCCGATCCCTCTCCCTCCCTGTCTCCCGATCCCTCTCTCCCTGTCTCCCGGTCCCTCTCTCCCTGTCTCCCGGTCCCTCTCTCCCTGTCTCCCGGTCCCTCTCTCTCCCTGTCTCCCGGTCCCTCTCTCTCCCTGTCTCCCAGTCCCTCTCTCTCCCTGTCTCCCGGTCCTTCTCTCTCCGTGTCTCCCGATCACTCTCTCCCTGTCTCCCAGTCACTCTCCCTCCCTGTCTCCCGATCCCTCTCCCTCCCTGTCTCCCGATCCCTCACACTCCCTGTCTCCCGGTCCCTCTCTCCCTAATGCCCTGTCCCTCTCTGCCTGTCTCCTGATAAGTCTCTCCCTGTCTGCCGATCCCTCTCTCTCCCTGTCTCCCAGTCCCTCTCTCTCCCTGTCTCCCAGTCACTCTCCCTCCCTGTCTCCCGATCCCTCTCCCTCCCTGTCTCCCGATCCCTCACACTCCCTGTCTCCCTGTCCCTCTCTCCCTAATGCCCTGTCCCTCTCTGCCTATCTCCTGATAAGTCTCTCCCTGTCTGCCGATCCCTCTCTCCCTGTCTCCTGGTCCCTCTCTCTCCCTGTCTCCCGGTCCATCTCTCCCTGTCAAGCGGACCCTATCTCCCTTTCTCCCGGTCCCACTCTCTCCCTTTCTCCCGGTCCCACTCTCTCCCTGTCTCCCTGTCCCTCTCTCTCCCTGTCTCCCAGTCCCTCTCTCTCCCTGTCTCCTGTTCCCTATCTCCCTGTCTCCCGTTCACTCTCTCACCCTGTCTCCCGATCCCTCTCTCCCGGTCCCTCTCTCCCAGTCTCCCGATCCCTCTCACCCTGTCACCCGATCCCTCTCTCCCAGTCTCCCTGTCCCTCTCTCCCTGTTTCCCGATCCCTCTCTCTCCCTGTCTCCCACTCCCTCTCTCTCCCTGTTTCCCAGTCCCTCTCTCTCTGTAACCCAGTCCCTCTCTCTCTCTGGCTCCCGGTCACTCTCTCTCCCTTTCACCCGTTCCCTCTCTACCTGTCTCCCGGTCCCTCTCTCTCCCTGTCTCCCGAACCCTCTTTCCCAGTCCCTCGCTCTCCCTGTCTCCCGGTCTATCTCTCCCTGTTTCCCGGTCCCTCTCTCCCTGTCTCCCGGTCCCTCTCTCTCCCTGTCTCCCTGTCCCTCTCTCTCCCTGTTTCCCGATCCATCTCTCCCTGTCTCCCGGTCACTCTCTGTCCGTCTCCCTGTCCCTCTCTCTCCCTGTCTCCCGTTCCCTCTTCTCCCTGTCTCCCGATCCCTCTCTCAATGTCTCCCGATCCCTCTCTCCCAAACTCCCTGTCCCTCTCTCCCTGTTTCCGGATCCCTCTCTCTCCCTGTCTCCCGGTCCCTCTCTCTCCCTGTTTCCCGGTCCCTCTCTCTCCCTGTATCCCGATTCCTCTCTCCCTGTCTCCCGGTCCCTCTCACCCTGTCTCCCGGGCCCTCTCCCTCCCTGTCTCCACATCCCTCTCTCTCCCTGTCTCCCGACACCTCTCTCCCTGTCTCCCAATCCCTCTCTCTCCCTATCTCCCGATCCCTCTCTCTCCCTGTTCCCGGTCCATTTCTACCTTTCCCCCCATCCCTCTCTCCCTATCTCCCGGTCCCTGTCTCCCTGTCTCCCGGTCCCACTGTCTCCCTGTCACCCGATCCCTCTCTCTCCCGGTCCCTCTCTCTCCCTGTCTCCAGGCCCTCTCTCTCCCTGTCTCCCGGTCCCTCTCTCTCTCTGTCTCCCGATCCCTCTCTCCCTGTCTCCCGGTCACTCTCCCTCCCTGTCTCCCGGTCCCTCTCTCTCCATGTCTCCCGATCCCTCTCTCCCTGTCTCAGTGTCCTCTCTCCCTGTCACCCAATAACTCTCTCCCAGTCTCCCGATCCCTCTCCCTCTCTGTCTCCCGATCCGTCTCACTCCCTGTCTCCCGGTCCCTCTCTACCTGTCTCCCGGTCCCTCTCTCTCCCTGTCTCCCGGTCCCTCTCTCTCCCTGTCTCCCAGTCCCTCTCTCTCCCTGTCTCCCGGTCCTTCTCCCTCCGTGTCTCCCGATCACTCTCTCCCTGTCTCCCAGTCACTCTCTCTCCCTGTCTCCCGGTCCTTCTCCCTCCGTGACTCCCGATCCCTCTCTCTCCCTGTCTCCCGGTCCCTCTCTCTCCCTGTCTCCCAGTCCCTCTCTCTCCCTGTCTCCCGGTCCTTCTCTCTCCGTGTCTCCCGATCACTCTCTCCCTGTCTCCCAGTCACTCTCCCTCCCTGTCTCCCGATCCCTCGCCCTCCCTGTCTCCCGATCCCTCACACTCCCTGTCTCCCGGTCCCTCTCTCCCTAATGCCCTGTCCCTCTCTGCCTGTCTCCTGATAAGTCTCTCCCTGTCTGCCGATCCCTCTCTCCCTGTCTGCCGATCCCTCTCTCTCCCTGTCTCCCGGTCCCTCTCTCTCCCTGTCACCCGATCCCTCTCTCCCTGTCTCCTGGTCCCTCTGCCTCCCTGTCTCCTGGTCCATCTCTCCCTGTCTTCCCATCCCTCTCTCCCTGTCTCCCGGTCCCTCTCTCTCCCTGTCTTCCCATCCCTCTCTCCCTGTCTCCTGGTCCCTCTCTCTCCCTGTCTCCCGGTCCATCTCTCCCTGTCAAGCGGACCCTATCTCCCTTTCTCCCGGTCCCACTCTCTCCCTGTCTCCCTGTCCCTCTCTCTCCCTGTCTCCCGATCCCTCTCTCTCCCTCTCTCCCGAACCCTCTCTCCCTGTCTCAGGATCCCTCTTCTCCCTGTCTCCTGATCCCTCTCTCAATGTCTCCTGGTCCCTCTCTCCCAGTCTCCCTGTCCCTCTCTCCCTGTTTCCCGATCCCTCTCTCTCCCTGTCTCCCGGTCCCTCTCTCTCCCTGTTTCCCGGTCCCTCTCTCTCCCTGTCTCCTGGTACGTCTCTCCGTGTCTCCCCGTCCATCTCTCCCTGTCTCCCGATCCCTCTCTCTCCCTGTCTCCCTGCCCCTCCCTCTCCCTGTATCCCGATCCCTCTCTCTCCCTGATACCCGATCCCTCGCTCCCTGTCTCCCGGTCCCTCTCTCTCCCTGTCTCCCGATACCTCTCTCCCTGTCTCCCGGTTCCTCTCACCCTGTCGCCCGGGCTCTCTCTCTCTGTCTCCCGATCCCTCTCTCTCCCTATCTCCCGATCCCTCTCTCTCCCTTTTCCCGGTCCATTTCTACCTTTCACCCGGTCCCTCTCTCCCTGTCACCCGGTCCCTCTCTCTCCCAATCTCCAGGTCCCTCTCTTTCCCAGTCTCCCTGTCCCTCTCTCTCCCTGTCTCCCGGTCCTTCTCCCTCCGTGTCTCCCGATCACTCTCTCCCTGACTCCCAGTCACTCTCTCTCCCTGTCTCCCGGTCCTTCTCCCTCCGTGACTCCCGATCACTCTCTCCCTGTCTCCCAGTCACTCTCCCTCCCTGTCTCCCGTTCCCTCGCCCTCCCTGTCTCCCGATCCCTCACACTCCCTGTCTCCCGGTCCCTCTCTCCCTAATGCCCTGTCCCTCTCTGCCTGTCTCCTGATAAGTCTCTCCCTGTCTGCCGATCCCTCTCTCCCTGTCTCCTGGTCCATCTCTCTCCCTGTCTCCCGGTCCCTCTCTCTCCCTGTCACCCGATCCCTCTCTCCCTGTCTCCTGGTCCCTCTGCCTCCCTGTCTCCCGGTCGATCTCTCCCTGTCTTCCCATCCCTCTCTCCCTGTCTCCCGGTCCCTCTCTCTCCCTGTCTTCCCATCCCTCTCTCCCTGTCTCCTGGTCCCTCTCTCTCCCTGTCTCCCGGTCCATCTCTCCCTGTCAAGCGGACCCTATCTCCCTTTCTCCCGGTCCCACTCTCTCCCTGTCTCCCTGTCCCTCTCTCTCCCTGTCTCCCGATCCCTCTCTCTCCCTCTCTCCCGAACCCTCTCTCCCTGTCTCAGGATCCCTCTTCTCCCTGTCTCCTGATCCCTCTCTCACTGTCTCCCGGTCCCTCTCTCTCCCTGTCTGCCGATCCCTCTCTCGCTCTCTCCCGATCCCTCTTCTCCCTGTCTCCTGATCCCTCTCTCAACGTCTCCCGGTCCCTCTCTCCCAGTATCCCTGTCCCTCTCTCCCTGTTTCCCGATCCCTCTCTCTCCCTGTCTCCCACTCCCTCTCTCTCCCTGTTTCCCGGTCCCTCTCTCTCCCTGTCTCCCGGTCCCTCTCTCCCTGTCTCCCGGTCCCTCTCACAATATCTCCCGGGCCCTCTCCCTCCCTGTCTCCATATCCCTCTCCCTCCCTCTCTCCCGACTCCTCTCTCCCTGTCTCCCGGTCCCTCTCTCCCTGTCTCCCGGTCCCTCTCTCTCCCTGTCACCCGATCCCTCTCTCTCCCGGTCCCTCTCTCTCCTTGTCTCCCGGTCCTTCTCTCTCCCAATCTCCCGATCAATCTCTCCCTGTCTCCCAGTCACTCTCCCTCCCTGTCTCCTGATCCCTCTCCCTCCCTGTCTACCGATCCCTCTCACTCCCTGTCTCCCGGTCCCTCTCTCCCTGATGCCCTGTCCCTCTCTGCCTGTCTCCTGATAACTCTCTCCCTGTCTTCCCATCCCTCTCTCCCTGTCTCCCGGTCCCTCTCTCTACCTGTCTCCCGAACCCTCTCTCCCTGTCTTCCCATCCCTCTCTCCCTGTCTCCCGGTCCCTCTCTCTACCTGTCTCCCGGTCCCTCTCTCTCCCTGTCAACCGGACCCTATCTCCCTTTCTCCCGGTCCCACTCTCTCCCTGTCTCCCTGTCCCTCTCTCTCCCTGTCTCCCGATCCCTCTCTCTCCCTGTCTCCCGAACCCTCTCTCCCTGTCTCCCGATCCCTCTTCTCCCTGTCTCCTGATCCCTCTCTCAATGTCTCCCGGTCCCTCTCTCCCAGTATCCCTGTCCCTCTCTCCCTGTTTCCCGATCCCTCTCTCTCCCTGTCACCCGGTCCCTCTCTCCCTGTCTCCCGATCCCTCTCACAATATCTCCCGGGCCCTCTCCCTCCCTGTCTCCATCTCCCTCTCTCTCCCTGTCTCCCGACCCCTCTCTCCCTGTCTCCCAGACCCTCTCTCTCCCTGTCCCTCTCTCTCCCTGTCTCCCAGTCCCTCTCTCCCTGTCTCCCGGTCCCACTCTCTCTCCTTGTCACCCGATCCCTCTCTCTCCCTGTCCCTCTCTCTCCCTGTCTCCCAGTCCCTCTCTCTCCCTGTCTCCCGGTCCCTCCCTCTCCCTGTTTCCCGATCCCTCTTCTCCCTGTCTCCCGATCCCTCTCTCAATGTCTCCCGATCCCTCTCTCCCAAACTCCCTGTCCCTCTCTCCCTGTTTCCGGATCCCTCTCTCTCCCTGTCTCCCGGTCCCTCTCTCTCCGTTTCCCGGTCCCTCTCTCTCCCTGTATCCCGATCCCTCTCGCCCTGTCTCCCGGTCACTCTCCCTCCCTGTCTCCCGGTCCCTCTCTCTCCATGTCTCCCGATCCCTCTCTCCCTGTCTCACTGTCCCTCTCTCCCTGTCACCCAATACCTCTCTCCCAGTCTCCCGATCCCTCTCCCTCCCTGTCTCCCGATCCCTCTCACTCCCTGTCTCCCGGTCCCTCTCTCCCTGTCACCCGGTCCCTCTCTCCCTGTCACCCGGTCCCTCTCTCTCCCTGTCTCCCGGTCCCTCTCTCTCCCTGTCTCCCGGTCCCTCTCTCTCCCTGTCTCCCAGTCCCTCTCTCTCCCTGTCTCCCGGTCCTTCTCTCTCCGTGTCTCCCGATCACTCTCTCCCTGTCTCCCAGTCACTCTCCCTCCCTGTCTCCCGATCCCTCTCCCTCCCTGTCTCCCGATCCCTCACACTCCCTGTCTCCCAGTCCCTCTCTCCCTAATGCCCTGTCCCTCTCTGCCTGTCTCCTGATAAGTCTCTCCCTGTCTGCCGATCCCTCTCCCCCTGTCTGCCGATCCCTCTCTCTCCCTGTCTCCCGGTCCATCTCTCTCCCTGTCTCCTGGTCCCTCTCTCTCCCTGTCACCCGATCCCTCTCTCCCTGTCTCCTGGTCCTTCTCTCTCCCTGTCTCCCGATCCATCTCTCCCTGTCAAGCGGACCCTATCTCCCTTTCTCCCGGTCCCACTCTCTCCCTTTCTCCCGGTCCCACTCTCTCCCTGTCTCCCGGTCCCTCTCTCTCCCTGTCTCCCGATCCCTCTCTCTCCCTCTCTCCCGAACCCTCTCTCCCTGTCTCAGGATCCCTCTTCTCCCTGTCTCCTGATCCCTCTCTCAATGTCTCCTGGTCCCTCTCTCCCAGTCTCCCTGTCCCTCTCTCCCTAATGCCCTGTCCCTCTCTGCCTATCTCCTGATAAGTCTCTCCCTGTCTGCCGATCCCTCTCTCCCTGTCTCCTGGTCCCTCTCTCTCCCTGTCTCCCGGTCCATCTCTCCCTGTCAAGCGGACCCTCTCTCCCTTTCTCCCGGTCCCACTCTCTCCCTTTCTCCCGGTCCCACTCTCTCCCTGTCTCCCTGTCCCTCTCTCTCCCTGTCTCCCGATCCCTCTCTCTCCCTCTCTCCCGAACCCTCTCTCCCTGTCTCAGGATCCCTCTTCTCCCTGTCTCCTGATCCCTCTCTCAATGTCTCCTGGTCCCTCTCTCCCAGTCTCCCTGTCCCTCTCTCCCTGTTTCCCGATCCCTCTCTCTCCCTGTCTCCCGGTCCCTCTCTCTCCCTGTTTCCCGGTCCCTCTCTCTCCCTGTCTCCTGGTACGTCTCTCCATGTCTCCCCGTCCATCTCTCCCTGTCTCCCGATCCCTTTCTCTCCCTGTCTCCCTGCCCCTCCCTCTCCCTGTATCCCGATCCCTCTCTCTCCCTGATACCCGATCCCTCGCTCCCTGTCTCCCGGTCCCTCTCTCTCCCTGTCTCCCGATACCTCTCTCCCTGTCTCCCGGTTCCTCTCACCCTGTCGCCCGGAACCTCTCTCTCTGTATCCCGATCCCTCTCTCTCCCTATCTCCCGATCCTTCTCTCTCCCTTTTCCCGGTCCATTTCTACCTTTCACCCGGTCCCTCTCTCCCTGTCACCCGGTCCCTCTCTCTCCCAATCTCCAGGTCCCTCTCTTTCCCTGTCTCCCTGTCCCTCTCTCTCCCTGTCTCCCAGTCCCTCTCTCTCCCTGTCTCCTGTTCCCTATCTCCCTGTCTCCCGTTCACTCTCTCACCCTGTCTCCCGATCCCTCTCTCCCGGTCCCTCTCTCCCAGTCTCCCGATCCCTCTCACCCTGTCACCCGATCCCTCTCTCCCAGTCTCCCTGTCCCTCTCTCCCTGTTTCCCGATCCCTCTCTCTCCCTGTCTCCCACTCCCTCTCTCTCCCTGTTTCCCAGTCCCTCTCTCTCTGTAACCCAGTCCCTCTCTCTCTCTGGCTCCCGGTCACTCTCTCTCCCTTTCACCCGTTCCCTCTCTACCTGTCTCCCGGTCCCTCTCTCTCCCTGTCTCCCGAACCCTCTTTCCCAGTCCCTCGCTCTCCCTGTCTCCCGGTCTATCTCTCCCTGTTTCCCGGTCCCTCTCTCCCTGTCTCCCGGTCCCTCTCTCTCCCTGTCTCCCTGTCCCTCTCTCTCCCTGTTTCCCGATCCATCTCTCCCTGTCTCCCGGTCACTCTCTGTCCGTCTCCCTGTCCCTCTCTCTCCCTGTCTCCCGTTCCCTCTTCTCCCTGTCTCCCGATCCCTCTCTCAATGTCTCCCGATCCCTCTCTCCCAAACTCCCTGTCCCTCTCTCCCTGTTTCCGGATCCCTCTCTCTCCCTGTCTCCCGGTCCCTCTCTCTCCCTGTTTCCCGGTCCCTCTCTCTCCCTGTATCCCGATTCCTCTCTCCCTGTCTCCCGGTCCCTCTCACCCTGTCTCCCGGGCCCTCTCCCTCCCTGTCTCCACATCCCTCTCTCTCCCTGTCTCCCGACACCTCTCTCCCTGTCTCCCAATCCCTCTCTCTCCCTATCTCCCGATCCCTCTCTCTCCCTGTTCCCGGTCCATTTCTACCTTTCCCCCCATCCCTCTCTCCCTATCTCCCGGTCCCTGTCTCCCTGTCTCCCGGTCCCACTGTCTCCCTGTCACCCGATCCCTCTCTCTCCCGGTCCCTCTCTCTCCCTGTCTCCAGGCCCTCTCTCTCCCTGTCTCCCGGTCCCTCTCTCTCTCTGTCTCCCGATCCCTCTCTCCCTGTCTCCCGGTCACTCTCCCTCCCTGTCTCCCGGTCCCTCTCTCTCCATGTCTCCCGATCCCTCTCTCCCTGTCTCAGTGTCCTCTCTCCCTGTCACCCAATAACTCTCTCCCAGTCTCCCGATCCCTCTCCCTCTCTGTCTCCCGATCCGTCTCACTCCCTGTCTCCCGGTCCCTCTCTCTCCCTGTCTCCCAGTCACTCTCTCTCCCTGTCTCCCGGTCCTTCTCCCTCCGTGACTCCCGATCCCTCTCTCCCTGTCTCCCAGTCCCTCTCTCTCCCTGTCTCCCGGTCCTTCTCTCTCCGTGTCTCCCGATCACTCTCTCCCTGTCTCCCAGTCACTCTCCCTCCCTGTCTCCCGATCCCTCGCCCTCCCTGTCTCCCGATCCCTCACACTCCCTGTCTCCCGGTCCCTCTCTCCCTAATGCCCTGTCCCTCTCTGCCTGTCTCCTGATAAGTCTCTCCCTGTCTTCCCATCCCTCTCTCCCTGTCTCCTGGTCCATCTCTCTCCCTGTCTCCCGGTCCCTCTCTCTCTCTGTCTCCCGATCCCTCTCTCCCTGTCTCCCGGTCACTCTCCCTCCCTGTCTCCCGGTCCCTCTCTCTCCATGTCTCCCGATCCCTCTCTCCCTGTCTCAGTGTCCTCTCTCCCTGTCACCCAATAACTCTCTCCCAGTCTCCCGATCCCTCTCCCTCTCTGTCTCCCGATCCGTCTCACTCCCTGTCTCCCGGTCCCTCTCTCCCTGTCTCCCGGTCCCTCTCTCTCCCTGTCTCCCGGTCCCTCTCTCTCCCTGTCTCCCAGTCCCTCTCTCTCCCTGTCTCCCAGTCCCTCTCTCTCCCTGTCTCCCGGTCCTTCTCCCTCCGTGTCTCCCGATCACTCTCTCCCTGTCTCCCAGTCACTCTCTCTCCCTGTCTCCCGGTCCTTCTCCCTCCGTGACTCCCGATCCCTCTCTCCCTGTCTCCCAGTCCCTCTCTCTCCCTGTCTCCCGGTCCTTCTCTCTCCGTGTCTCCCGATCACTCTCTCCCTGTCTCCCAGTCACTCTCCCTCCCTGTCTCCCGATCCCTCGCCCTCCCTGTCTCCCGATCCCTCACACTCCCTGTCTCCCGGTCCCTCTCTCCCTAATGCCCTGTCCCTCTCTGCCTGTCTCCTGATAAGTCTCTCCCTGTCTGCCGATCCCTCTCTCCCTGTCTCCTGGTCCATCTCTCTCCCTGTCTCCCGGTCCCTCTCTCTCCCTGTCACCCGATCCCTCTCTCCCTGTCTCCTGGTCCCTCTGCCTCCCTGTCTCCCGGTCCATCTCTCCCTGTCTTCCCATCCCTCTCTCCCTGTCTCCCGGTCCCTCTCTCTCCCTGTCTTCCCATCCCTCTCTCCCTGTCTCCTGGTCCCTCTCTCTCCCTGTCTCCCGGTCCATCTCTCCCTGTCAAGCGGACCCTATCTCCCTTTCTCCCGGTCCCACTCTCTCCCTGTCTCCCTGTCCCTCTCTCTCCCTGTCTCCCGATCCCTCTCTCTCCCTCTCTCCCGAACCCTCTCTCCCTGTCTCAGGATCCCTCTTCTCCCTGTCTCCTGATCCCTCTCTCAATGTCTCCTGGTCCCTCTCTCCCAGTCTCCCTGTCCCTCTCTCCCTGTTTCCCGATCCCTCTCTCTCCCTGTCTCCCGGTCCCTCTCTCTCCCTGTTTCCCGGTCCCTCTCTCTCCCTGTCTCCTGGTACGTCTCTCCGTGTCTCCCCGTCCATCTCTCCCTGTCTCCCGATCCCTCTCTCTCCCTGTCTCCCTGCCCCTCCCTCTCCCTGTATCCCGATCCCTCTCTCTCCCTGATACCCGATCCCTCGCTCCCTGTCTCCCGGTCCCTCTCTCTCCCTGTCTCCCGATACCTCTCTCCCTGTCTCCCGGTTCCTCTCACCCTGTCGCCCGGGCTCTCTCTCTCTGTCTCCCGATCCCTCTCTCTCCCTATCTCCCGATCCCTCTCTCTCCCTTTTCCCGGTCCATTTCTACCTTTCACCCGGTCCCTCTCTCCCTGTCACCCGGTCCCTCTCTCTCCCAATCTCCAGGTCCCTCTCTTTCCCAGTCTCCCTGTCCCTCTCTCTCCCTGTCTCCTGTTCCCTATCTCCCTGTCTCCCGTTCACTCTCTCACCCTGTCTCCCGATCCCTCTCTCCCAGTCTCCCGATCCCTCTCACCCTGTCACCCGGTCCCTCTCTCACGGTCTCCCGGTCCCTCTCTCTCCCTGTCTGCCGATCCCTCTCTCGCTCTCTCCCGATCCCTCTTCTCCCTGTCTCCTGATCCCTCTCTCAATGTCTCCCGGTCCCTCTCTCCCAGTATCCCTGTCCCTCTCTCCCTGTTTCCCGATCCCTCTCTCTCCCTGTCTCCCACTCCCTCTCTCTCCCTGTTTCCCGGTCCCTCTCTCTCCCTGTCACCCGGTCCCTCTCTCCCTGTCTCCCGGTCCCTCTCACAATATCTCCCGGGCCCTCTCCCTCCCTGTCTCCATATCCCTCTCTCTCCCTCTCTCCCGACTCCTCTCTCCCTGTCTCCCGGTCCCTCTCTCCCTGTCTCCCGGTCCCTCTCTCTCCCTGTCACCCGATCCCTCTCTCTCCCGGTCCCTCTCTCTCCTTGTCTCCCGGTCCTTCTCTCTCCCAGTCTCCCGATCAATCTCTCCCTGTCTCCCAGTCACTCTCCCTCCCTGTCTCCTGATCCCTCTCCCTCCCTGTCTACCGATCCCTCTCACTCCCTGTCTCCCGGTCCCTCTCTCCCTGATGCCCTGTCCCTCTCTGCCTGTCTCCTGATAACTCTCTCCCTGTCTTCCCATCCCTCTCTCCCTGTCTCCCGGTCCCTCTCTCTACCTGTCTCCCGAACCCTCTCTCCCTGTCTTCCCATCCCTCTCTCCCTGTCTCCCGGTCCCTCTCTCTACCTGTCTCCCGGTCCCTCTCTCTCCCTGTCAACCGGACCCTATCTCCCTTTCTCCCGGTCCCACTCTCTCCCTGTCTCCCTGTCCCTCTCTCTCCCTGTCTCCCGATCCCTCTCTCTCCCTGTCTCCCGAACCCTCTCTCCCTGTCTCCCGATCCCTCTTCTCCCTGTCTCCTGATCCCTCTCTCAATGTCTCCCGGTCCCTCTCTCCCAGTATCCCTGTCCCTCTCTCCCTGTTTCCCGATCCCTCTCTCTCCCTGTCACCCGGTCCCTCTCTCCCTGTCTCCCGGTCCCTCTCACAATATCTCCCGGGCCCTCTCCCTCCCTGTCTCCATATCCCTCTCTCTCCCTGTCTCCCGACCCCTCTCTCCCTGTCTCCCAGTCCCTCTCTCTCCCTGTCCCTCTCTCTCCCTGTCTCCCAGTCCCTCTCTCCCTGTCTCCCGGTCCCACTCTCTCCCTGTCACCCGATCCCTCTCTCTCCCTGTCCCTCTCTCTCCCTGTCTCCCAGTCCCTCTCTCTCCCTGTCTCCCGGTCCCTCCCTCTCCCTGTTTCCCGATCCCTCTTCTCCCTGTCTCCCGATCCCTCTCTCAATGTCTCCCGATCCCTCTCTCCCAAACTCCCTGTCCCTCTCTCCCTGTTTCCGGATCCCTCTCTCTCCCTGTCTCCCGGTCCCTCTCTCTCCCTGTTTCCCGGTCCCTCTCTCTCCCTGTATCCCGATTCCTCTCTCCCTGTCTCCCGGTCCCTCTCACCCTGTCTCCCGGGCCCTCTCCCTCCCTGTCTCCACATCCCTCTCTCTCCCTGTCTCCCGACACCTCTCTCCCTGTCTCCCAATCCCTCTCTCTCCCTATCTCCCGATCCCTCTCTCTCCCTGTTCCCGGTCCATTTCTACCTTTCCCCCCATCCCTCTCTCCCTATCTCCCGGTCCCAGTCTCCCTGTCTCCCGGTCCCACTGTCTCCCTGTCACCCGATCCCTCTCTCTCCCGGTCCCTCTCTCTCCCTGTCTCCAGGCCCTCTCTCTCCCTGTCTCCCGGTCCCTCTCTCTCTCTGTCTCCCGATCCCTCTCTCCCTGTCTCCCGGTCACTCTCCCTCCCTGTCTCCCGGTCCCTCTCTCTCCATGTCTCCCGATCCCTCTCTCCCTGTCTCAGTGTCCTCTCTCCCTGTCACCCAATAACTCTCTCCCAGTCTCCCGATCCCTCTCCCTCTCTGTCTCCCGATCCGTCTCACTCCCTGTCTCCCGGTCCCTCTCTCCCTGTCTCCCGGTCCCTCTCTCTCCCTGTCTCCCGGTCCCTCTCTCTCCCTGTCTCCCAGTCCCTCTCTCTCCCTGTCTCCCGGTCCTTCTCCCTCCGTGTCTCCCGATCACTCTCTCCCTGTCTCCCAGTCACTCTCTCTCCCTGTCTCCCGGTCCTTCTCCCTCCGTGACTCCCGATCCCTCTCTCCCTGTCTCCCAGTCCCTCTCTCTCCCTGTCTCCCGGTCCTTCTCTCTCCGTGTCTCCCGATCACTCTCTCCCTGTCTCCCAGTCACTCTCCCTCCTTGTCTCCCGTTCTCTCTCACTCCATGTCTCCCAATCATTCTCTCCCTGTCTCCCTGTCCCTCTCTGCCTGTCTCCTGATAAGTCTCTCCCTGTCTGCCGATCCCTCTCTCCCTGTCTCCTGGTCCATCTCTCTCCCTGTCTCCCGGTCCCTCTCTCTCCCTGTCACCCGATCCCTCTCTCCCTGTCTCCTGGTCCCTCTGCCTCCCTGTCTCCCGGTCCATCTCTCCCTGTCTTCCCATCCCTCTCTCCCTGTCTCCCGGTCCCTCTCTCTCCCTGTCTTCCCATCCCTCTCTCCCTGTCTCCTGGTCCCTCTCTCTCCCTGTCTCCCGGTCCATCTCTCCCTGTCAAGCGGACCCTATCTCCCTTTCTCCCGGTCCCACTCTCTCCCTGTCTCCCTGTCCCTCTCTCTCCCTGTCTCCCGATCCCTCTCTCTCCCTCTCTCCCGAACCCTCTCTCCCTGTCTCAGGATCCCTCTTCTCCCTGTCTCCTGATCCCTCTCTCACTGTCTCCCGGTCCCTCTCTCTCCCTGTCTGCCGATCCCTCTCTCGCTCTCTCCCGATCCCTCTTCTCCCTGTCTCCTGATCCCTCTCTCAACGTCTCCCGGTCCCTCTCTCCCAGTATCCCTGTCCCTCTCTCCCTGTTTCCCGATCCCTCTCTCTCCCTGTCTCCCACTCCCTCTCTCTCCCTGTTTCCCGGTCCCTCTCTCTCCCTGTCTCCCGGTCCCTCTCTCCCTGTCTCCCGGTCCCTCTCACAATATCTCCCGGGCCCTCTCCCTCCCTGTCTCCATATCCCTCTCCCTCCCTCTCTCCCGACTCCTCTCTCCCTGTCTCCCGGTCCCTCTCTCCCTGTCTCCCGGTCCCTCTCTCTCCCTGTCACCCGATCCCTCTCTCTCCCGGTCCCTCTCTCTCCTTGTCTCCCGGTCCTTCTCTCTCCCAATCTCCCGATCAATCTCTCCCTGTCTCCCAGTCACTCTCCCTCCCTGTCTCCTGATCCCTCTCCCTCCCTGTCTACCGATCCCTCTCACTCCCTGTCTCCCGGTCCCTCTCTCCCTGATGCCCTGTCCCTCTCTGCCTGTCTCCTGATAACTCTCTCCCTGTCTTCCCATCCCTCTCTCCCTGTCTCCCGGTCCCTCTCTCTCCCTGTCTCCCGGTCCCTCTCTCTCCATGTCTCCCGATCCCTCTCTCCCTGTCTCAGTGTCCTCTCTCCCTGTCACCCAATAACTCTCTCCCAGTCTCCCGATCCCTCTCCCTCTCTGTCTCCCGATCCGTCTCACTCCCTGTCTCCCGGTCCCTCTCTCCCTGTCTCCCGGTCCCTCTCTCTCCCTGTCTCCCGGTCCCTCTCTCTCCCTGTCTCCCAGTCCCTCTCTCTCCCTGTCTCCCGGTCCTTCTCCCTCCGTGTCTCCCGATCCCTCTCTCCCTGTCTCCCAGTCACTCTCTCTCCCTGTCTCCCGGTCCTTCTCCCTCCGTGACTCCCGATCCCTCTCTCCCTGTCTCCCAGTCCCTCTCTCTCCCTGTCTCCCGGTCCTTCTCTCTCCGTGTCTCCCGATCACTCTCTCCCTGTCTCCCAGTCACTCTCCCTCCCTGTCTCCCGATCCCTCGCCCTCCCTGTCTCCCGATCCCTCACACTCCCTGTCTCCCGGTCCCTCTCTCCCTAATGCCCTGTCCCTCTCTGCCTGTCTCCTGATAAGTCTCTCCCTGTCTGCCGATCCCTCTCTCCCTGTCTCCTGGTCCATCTCTCTCCCTGTCTCCCGGTCCCTCTCTCTCCCTGTCACCCGATCCCTCTCTCCCTGTCTCCTGGTCCCTCTGCCTCCCTGTCTCCCGGTCCATCTCTCCCTGTCTTCCCATCCCTCTCTCCCTGTCTCCCGGTCCCTCTCTCTCCCTGTCTTCCCATCCCTCTCTCCCTGTCTCCTGGTCCCTCTCTCTCCCTGTCTCCCGGTCCATCTCTCCCTGTCAAGCGGACCCTATCTCCCTTTCTCCCGGTCCCACTCTCTCCCTGTCTCCCTGTCCCTCTCTCTCCCTGTCTCCCGATCCCTCTCTCTCCCTCTCTCCCGAACCCTCTCTCCCTGTCTCAGGATCCCTCTTCTCCCTGTCTCCTGATCCCTCTCTCAATGTCTCCTGGTCCCTCTCTCCCAGTCTCCCTGTCCCTCTCTCCCTGTTTCCCGATCCCTCTCTCTCCCTGTCTCCCGGTCCCTCTCTCTCCCTGTTTCCCGGTCCCTCTCTCTCCCTGTCTCCTGGTACGTCTCTCCGTGTCTCCCCGTCCATCTCTCCCTGTCTCCCGATCCCTCTCTCTCCCTGTCTCCCTGCCCCTCCCTCTCCCTGTATCCCGATCCCTCTCTCTCCCTGATACCCGATCCCTCGCTCCCTGTCTCCCGGTCCCTCTCTCTCCCTGTCTCCCGATACCTCTCTCCCTGTCTCCCGGTTCCTCTCACCCTGTCGCCCGGGCTCTCTCTCTCTGTCTCCCGATCCCTCTCTCTCCCTATCTCCCGATCCCTCTCTCTCCCTTTTCCCGGTCCATTTCTACCTTTCACCCGGTCCCTCTCTCCCTGTCACCCGGTCCCTCTCTCTCCCAATCTCCAGGTCCCTCTCTTTCCCAGTCTCCCTGTCCCTCTCTCTCCCTGTCTCCTGTTCCCTATCTCCCTGTCTCCCGTTCACTCTCTCACCCTGTCTCCCGATCCCTCTCTCCCAGTCTCCCGATCCCTCTCACCCTGTCACCCGGTCCCTCTCTCACGGTCTCCCGGTCCCTCTCTCTCCCTGTCTGCCGATCCCTCTCTCGCTCTCTCCCGATCCCTCTTCTCCCTGTCTCCTGATCCCTCTCTCAATGTCTCCCGGTCCCTCTCTCCCAGTATCCCTGTCCCTCTCTCCCTGTTTCCCGATCCCTCTCTCTCCCTGTCTCCCACTCCCTCTCTCTCCCTGTTTCCCGGTCCCTCTCTCTCCCTGTCTCCCGGTCCCTCTCTCCCTGTCTCCCGGTCCCTCTCACAATATCTCCCGGGCCCTCTCCCTCCCTGTCTCCATATCCCTCTCTCTCCCTCTCTCCCGACTCCTCTCTCCCTGTCTCCCGGTCCCTCTCTCCCTGTCTCCCGGTCCCTCTCTCTCCCTGTCACCCGATCCCTCTCTCTCCCGGTCCCTCTCTCTCCTTGTCTCCCGGTCCTTCTCTCTCCCAGTCTCCCGATCAATCTCTCCCTGTCTCCCAGTCACTCTCCCTCCCTGTCTCCTGATCCCTCTCCCTCCCTGTCTACCGATCCCTCTCACTCCCTGTCTCCCGGTCCCTCTCTCCCTGATGCCCTGTCCCTCTCTGCCAGTCTCCTGATAACTCTCTCCCTGTCTTCCCATCCCTCTCTCCCTGTCTCCCGGTCCCTCTCTCTACCTGTCTCCCGAACCCTCTCTCCCTGTCTTCCCATCCCTCTCTCCCTGTCTCCCGGTCCCTCTCTCTACCTGTCTCCCGGTCCCTCTCTCTCCCTGTCAACCGGACCCTATCTCCCTTTCTCCCGGTCCCACTCTCTCCCTGTCTCCCTGTCCCTCTCTCTCCCTGTCTCCCGATCCCTCTCTCTCCCTGTCTCCCGAACCCTCTCTCCCTGTCTCCCGATCCCTCTTCTCCCTGTCTCCTGATCCCTCTCTCAATGTCTCCCGGTCCCTCTCTCCCAGTATCCCTGTCCCTCTCTCCCTGTTTCCCGATCCCTCTCTCTCCCTGTCACCCGGTCCCTCTCTCCCTGTCTCCCGGTCCCTCTCACAATATCTCCCGGGCCCTCTCCCTCCCTGTCTCCATATCCCTCTCTCTCCCTGTCTCCCGACCCCTCTCTCCCTGTCTCCCAGTCCCTCTCTCTCCCTGTCCCTCTCTCTCCCTGTCTCCCAGTCCCTCTCTCCCTGTCTCCCGGTCCCACTCTCTCCCTGTCACCCGATCCCTCTCTCTCCCTGTCCCTCTCTCTCCCTGTCTCCCAGTCCCTCTCTCTCCCTGTCTCCCGGTCCCTCCCTCTCCCTGTTTCCCGATCCCTCTTCTCCCTGTCTCCCGATCCCTCTCTCAATGTCTCCCGATCCCTCTCTCCCAAACTCCCTGTCCCTCTCTCCCTGTTTCCGGATCCCTCTCTCTCCCTGTCTCCCGGTCCCTCTCTCTCCCTGTTTCCCGGTCCCTCTCTCTCCCTGTATCCCGATTCCTCTCTCCCTGTCTCCCGGTCCCTCTCACCCTGTCTCCCGGGCCCTCTCCCTCCCTGTCTCCACATCCCTCTCTCTCCCTGTCTCCCGACACCTCTCTCCCTGTCTCCCAATCCCTCTCTCTCCCTATCTCCCGATCCCTCTCTCTCCCTGTTCCCGGTCCATTTCTACCTTTCCCCCCATCCCTCTCTCCCTATCTCCCGGTCCCAGTCTCCCTGTCTCCCGGTCCCACTGTCTCCCTGTCACCCGATCCCTCTCTCTCCCGGTCCCTCTCTCTCCCTGTCTCCAGGCCCTCTCTCTCCCTGTCTCCCGGTCCCTCTCTCTCTCTGTCTCCCGATCCCTCTCTCCCTGTCTCCCGGTCACTCTCCCTCCCTGTCTCCCGGTCCCTCTCTCTCCATGTCTCCCGATCCCTCTCTCCCTGTCTCAGTGTCCTCTCTCCCTGTCACCCAATAACTCTCTCCCAGTCTCCCGATCCCTCTCCCTCTCTGTCTCCCGATCCGTCTCACTCCCTGTCTCCCGGTCCCTCTCTCCCTGTCTCCCGGTCCCTCTCTCTCCCTGTCTCCCAGTCCCTCTCTCTCCCTGTCTCCCGGTCCTTCTCCCTCCGTGTCTCCCGATCACTCTCTCCCTGTCTCCCAGTCACTCTCTCTCCCTGTCTCCCGGTCCTTCTCCCTCCGTGACTCCCGATCCCTCTCTCCCTGTCTCCCAGTCCCTCTCTCTCCCTGTCTCCCGGTCCTTCTCTCTCCGTGTCTCCCGATCACTCTCTCCCTGTCTCCCAGTCACTCTCCCTCCTTGTCTCCCGTTCTCTCTCACTCCATGCCTCCCAATCATTCTCTCCCTGTCTCCCTGTCCCTCTCTGCCTGTCTCCTGATAAGTCTCTCCCTGTCTGCCGATCCCTCTCTCCCTGTCTCCTGGTCCATCTCTCTCCCTGTCTCCCGGTCCCTCTCTCTCCCTGTCACCCGATCCCTCTCTCCCTGTCTCCTGGTCCCTCTGCCTCCCTGTCTCCCGGTCCATCTCTCCCTGTCTTCCCATCCCTCTCTCCCTGTCTCCCGGTCCCTCTCTCTCCCTGTCTTCCCATCCCTCTCTCCCTGTCTCCTGGTCCCTCTCTCTCCCTGTCTCCCGGTCCATCTCTCCCTGTCAAGCGGACCCTATCTCCCTTTCTCCCGGTCCCACTCTCTCCCTGTCTCCCTGTCCCTCTCTCTCCCTGTCTCCCGATCCCTCTCTCTCCCTCTCTCCCGAACCCTCTCTCCCTGTCTCAGGATCCCTCTTCTCCCTGTCTCCTGATCCCTCTCTCACTGTCTCCCGGTCCCTCTCTCTCCCTGTCTGCCGATCCCTCTCTCGCTCTCTCCCGATCCCTCTTCTCCCTGTCTCCTGATCCCTCTCTCAATGTCTCCCGGTCCCTCTCTCCCAGTATCCCTGTCCCTCTCTCCCTGTTTCCCGATCCCTCTCTCTCCCTGTCTCCCACTCCCTCTCTCTCCCTGTTTCCCGGTCCCTCTCTCTCCCTGTCTCCCGGTCCCTGTCTCCCGGTCCCTCTCACAATATCTCCCGGGCCCTCTCCCTCCCTGTCTCCATATCCCTCTCCCTCCCTCTCTCCCGACTCCTCTCTCCCTGTCTCCCGGTCCCTCTCTCCCTGTCTCCCGGTCCCTCTCTCTCCCTGTCACCCGATCCCTCTCTCTCCCGGTCCCTCTCTCTCCTTGTCTCCCGGTCCTTCTCTCTCCCAATCTCCCGATCAATCTCTCCCTGTCTCCCAGTCACTCTCCCTCCCTGTCTCCTGATCCCTCTCCCTCCCTGTCTACCGATCCCTCTCACTCCCTGTCTCCCGGTCCCTCTCTCCCTGATGCCCTGTCCCTCTCTGCCTGTCTCCTGATAACTCTCTCCCTGTCTTCCCATCCCTCTCTCCCTGTCTCCCGGTCCCTCTCTCTACCTGTCTCCCGAACGCTCTCTCCCTGTCTTCCCATCCCTCTCTCCCTGTCACCGGTCCCTCTCTCTACCTGTCTCCCGGTCCCTCTCTCTCCCTGTCAACCGGACCCTATCTCCCTTTCTCCCGGTCCCACTCTCTCCCTGTCTCCCTGTCCCTCTCTCTCCCTGTCTCCCGATCCCTCTCTCTCCCTGTCTCCCGAACCCTCTCTCCCTGTCTCCCGATCCCTCTTCTCCCTGTCTCCTGATCCCTCTCTCAATGTCTCCCGGTCCCTCTCTCCCAGTATCCCTGTCCCTCTCTCCCTGTTTCCCGATCCCTCTCTCTCCCTGTCACCCGGTCCCTCTCTCCCTGTCTCCCGGTCCCTCTCACAATATCTCCCGGGCCCTCTCCCTCCCTGTCTCCATATCCCTCTCTCTCCCTGTCTCCCGACCCCTCTCTCCCTGTCTCCCAGTCCCTCTCTCTCCCTGTCCCACTCTCTCCCTGTCTCCCGGTCCCACTCTCTCCCTGTCACCCGATCCCTCTCTCTCCCTGTCCCTCTCTCTCCCTGTCTCCCAGTCCCTCTCTCTCCCTGTCTCCCGGTCCCTCCCTCTCCCTGTTTCCCGATCCCTCTTCTCCCTGTCTCCCGATCCCTCTCTCAATGTCTCCCGATCCCTCTCTCCCAAACTCCCTGTCCCTCTCTCCCTGTTTCCGGATCCCTCTCTCTCCCTGTCTCCCGGTCCCTCTCTCTCCCTGTTTCCCGGTCCCTCTCTCTCCCTGTATCCCGATCCCTCTCGCCCTGTCTCCCGGTCACTCTCCCTCCCTGTCTCCCGGTCCCTCTCTCTCCATGTCTCCCGATCCCTCTCTCCCTGTCTCACTGTCCCTCTCTCCCTGTCACCCAATACCTCTCTCCCAGTCTCCCGATCCCTCTCCCTCCCTGTCTCCCGATCCCTCTCACTCCCTATCTCCCGGTCCCTCTCTCCCTGTCACCCGGTCCCTCTCTCCCTGTCACCCGGTCCCTCTCTCTCCCTGTCTCCCGGTCCCTCTCTCTCCCTGTCTCCCGGTCCCTCTCTCTCCCTGTCTCCCAGTCCCTCTCTCTCCCTGTCTCCCGGTCCTTCTCTCTCCGTGTCTCCCGATCACTCTCTCCCTGTCTCCCAGTCACTCTCCCTCCCTGTCTCCCGATCCCTCTCCCTCCCTGTCTCCCGATCCCTCACACTCCCTGTCTCCCAGTCCCTCTCTCCCTAATGCCCTGTCCCTCTCTGCCTGTCTCCTGATAAGTCTCTCCCTGTCTGCCGATCCCTCTCCCCCTGTCTGCCGATCCCTCTCTCTCCCTGTCTCCCGGTCCATCTCTCTCCCTGTCTCCTGGTCCCTCTCTCTCCCTGTCACCCGATCCCTCTCTCCCTGTCTCCTGGTCCTTCTCTCTCCCTGTCTCCCGATCCATCTCTCCCTGTCAAGCGGACCCTATCTCCCTTTCTCCCGGTCCCACTCTCTCCCTTTCTCCCGGTCCCACTCTCTCCCTGTCTCCCGGTCCCTCTCTCTCCCTGTCTCCCGATCCCTCTCTCTCCCTCTCTCCCGAACCCTCTCTCCCTGTCTCAGGATCCCTCTTCTCCCTGTCTCCTGATCCCTCTCTCAATGTCTCCTGGTCCCTCTCTCCCAGTCTCCCTGTCCCTCTCTCCCTGTTTCCCGATCCCTCTCTCTCCCTGTCTCCCGGTCCCTCTCTCTCCCTGTTTCCCGGTCCCTCTCTCTCCCTGTCTCCTGGTACGTCTCTCCGTGTCTCCCCGTCCATCTCTCCCTGTCTCCCGATCCCTCTCTCTCCCTGTCTCCCTGCCCCTCCCTCTCCCTGTATCCCGATCCCTCTCTCTCCCTGATACCCGATCCCTCGCTCCCTATCTCCCGATCCCTCTCTCTCCCTTTTCCCGGTCCATTTCTACCTTTCACCCGGTCCCTCTCTCCCTGTCACCCGGTCCCTCTCTCTCCCAATCTCCAGGTCCCTCTCTTTCCCTGTCTCCCTGTCCCTCTCTCTCCCTGTCTCCTGTTCCCTATCTCCCTGTCTCCCGTTCACTCTCTCACCCTGTCTCCCGATTCCTCTCTCCCGGTCCCTCTCTCCCAGTCTCCCGATCCCTCTTACCCTGTCTCCCGGTCCCTCTCTCTAACAGTCTCCCAATCCCTCACTCCCTGTCTCCCTGTCCCTCTCTCCCTGTCTCCCGGTGCCTCGCTTCCTGTCTCTCGGTCCCTCTCTCTCCCTGTCTCCCGATCCTTCTCTCCCTGTCTCTCGGTCCCTCTCTCCCTGTCTCCCGATCCCTCTCTCCCTGTCACCCTGTCCCTCTCTCCCTGTCTCCCAGTCCCTCTCTCTCTGTAACCCAGTCCCTCTCTCTCTCTGGCTCCCGGTCACTCTCTCTCCCTTTCACCCTTTCCCTATCTCCCTGGCTCACGGTCCCTCTCTCTCCCTGTCTCCCGAACCCTCTTTCCCAGTCCCTCGCTCTCCCTGTCTCCCGGTCTATCTCTCCCTGTTACCCGGTCCCTCTCTCCCTGTCTCCCGGTCCCTCTCTCTCCCTGTCTCCCGGTCCATTTCCCTCCCTGTCTCCCGATCCCTCTCTCTCCCTGTCTCCCAGTCCATCTCCTTCTCTGTTTTCCGATCCCACTCTCCCTGTCTCCCGATCCCACACTCTCCTTCTCTCCCGATCTGTCTCTCCCTGTCTCACTATCCCTCACTCCCTGTCTCCCTGTCCCTCTCTCGCTGTCTCCCAGTCCCTCTCTCTCTGTAACCCAGTCCCTCTCTCTCGCTGTCTCCCGGTCACTCTCTTTCCCTTTCACCCGTTCCCTATCTCCCTGGCTCCGGTCCCTCTCTCTCCCTGTCTCCCTGTCCCTCTCTCCCTGTCTCCCAGTCCCTCTCTCTCTGTAACCCAGTCCCTCTCTCTCGCTGTCTCCCGGTCACTCTCTTTCCCTTTCACCCGTTCCCTATCTCCCTGTCTCACGGTCTCTCTCTCTCCCTGTCGCCCGAACCCTCTTTCCCAGTCCCTCGCTCTCCCTGTATCCCAGTACTTCTCGCCCTATCTCCCGGTCCCTCTCTCTCCCTGTCTCCCGGTCCTTCTCTCCCTGTATCTCGGTCCCTCTCTCTCCCTGTCTGCCGATCCCTCTCTCTCCCTGTCTCCCGGTCCATTTCCCTCCCTGTCTCCCGGTCCCTCTCTCTCCCTATCTCCCGGTCCCTCTCTCCCTGTCTCCCGGACCATCTCGCCCTGTCCCCCGGTCCCTCTCTCCCTGTCTCCCGGTCCCTCCCTCTCCCTGTCTCCCGGGCCCTCTCCCTCCCTGTCTCCCGATCCCTCTCTCTCCATGTCTCCCGATCCCTCTCTCCCTGTTACCCTGTCCATCTCTCCCTGTCTCCCGATACCTCTCTCTCCCTGTCTCCCGATCCCTCTCTCTCCCTGTTCCCGGTCCATCTCTACCTGTCACCCAGTCCCTCTCTCCCTGTCTCCAGGTCCCTCTCTCCCTGTCTCCCGGTCCCTCTCTCTCCCTGTCACCCGTTCCCTCTCTCTCCTTGTCCCTCTCTCTCCTTGTCCCTCTCTCTTGCTGTCTCCCGGTCCCTCCCTCTCCCTGTCTCCCGATCCCTCTCTCTCCCTGTCACCCTGTCCCACTCTCCCTTTCTCCCGGTCCCTCTCTCCATGTCTCCCGGACCCTCTTTCCCTTTCACACAGTCCCTCTCTCTCCCTGTCTGCCGATCCCTCTCTCTCCATGTCTCTCGGTCCATCTCCCTCCCTGTCTCCCGATCCATCTCTCTCCCTGCCTTCCAGTCCATCTCCCTCCCTGTCTCCCGGTCCCTCTCTCTCCCTGCCTCCCAGTCCATCTCCCTCCCTGTCTCCCGATCCCTCTTTCTCCTTGTTTCCCGATCCCTCTCTCCATGTCTCCCTGTCCCTCTCTCCCTGTCTCTCGATCCCTCTATCTCCCTGTGTTCCGATCCATCTCTCCCTGCCTCCCTATCCCTCTCCCTCCCTGTCTCCAGATCCCTATCTCTCCCTGTCCCGTGATCCCTTTCTCTGTGTCGCCCTGTCTCTCTCTCTCTGTCTCCCGGTCCCTCGCTCGCTATCTCCCTGTCCCTCCCTCTCCCTGTATCCCGATCCCTCTCTCCCTGTCTCCCTGTCCCTCCCTCTCCCTGTATCCCGATCCCTCTCACCCTGTCTCCTGGGCCCTCTGCCTCCCTGTCTCCTGATCCCTCTCTCTCCCTGTCCCCCGGTCCCTCTCTCCCTGTCTCCCGGTCCCTCTCTCCCTGTCTCCCTGTCCCTCTCTCTCCCTGTCTCCTGTTCCCTATCTCCCTGTCTCCCGTTCACTCTCTCACCCTGTCTCCCGATCCCTCTCTCCCGGTCCCTCTGTCCCAGTCTCCCGATCCCTCTCACCCTGTCACCCGGTCCCTCTCTCCCTGTCTCCCGGTCCCTCTCTCTCCCTGTCTGCCGATCCCTCTCTCGGTCTCTCCCGATCCCTCTCTCCCTGTCTCCCGGTCCCTCTCTCTAACAGTCTCCCAATCCCTCACTCCCTGTCTCCCTGTCCCTCTCTCCCTGTCTCCCGGTGCCTCGCTTCTTGTCTCCCGGTCCCTCTCTCTCCCTGTCTCCCGATCCTTCTCTCCCTGTCTCTCGGTCCCTCTCTCCCTGTCTCCCGATCCCTCTCTCCCTGTCACCCTGTCCCTCTCTCCCTGTCTCCCAGTCCCTCTCTCTCTGTAACCCAGTCCCTCTCTCTCTCTGTCTCCCGGTCACTCTCTCTCCCTTTCACCCGTTCCCTATCTCCCTGGCTCACAGTCCCTCTCTCTCCCTGTCTCCCGAACCCTCTTTCCCAGTCCCTCGCTCTCCCTGTCTCCCGATCTATCTCTCCCTGTTACCCGGTCCCTCTCTCCCTGTCACCCGGTCCCTCTCCTCCCTGTCACCCGGTCCCTCTCTCTCCCTGTCTCCCGGTCCATTTCCCTCCCTGTCTCCCGATCCCTCTCTCTCCCTGTCTCCCAGTCCATCTCCTTCTCTGTTTTCCGATCCCACTCTCCCTGTCTCCTGGTCCCACACTCTCCTTCTCTCCCGATCTGTCTCTCCCTGTCTCACTATCCCTCTCTCCCTGTCTCCAGATCCCTCTCTCCCTGTCTCACTGTCCCTCTCTCCCTGTCTCCCAGTCCCTCTCTCCCAGTCTCCCAGTCCCTCTCTCTCTGTAACCCAGTCCCTCTCTCTCGCTGTCTCCCGGTCCCCCTCTCTCCCTGTCCACCCAAAACCTCTCTCTCCCAGTCCCTCTCTCTCCCTGTCTCCCGGTCCCTCTCTCACCCTGTCTCCCGGTCCCTCTCTCTCTGTCTCCCGGTCCCTCGCTCCTTGTCTCCCGGTCCCTCTGTCTCCCTGTTACCAGATCCCTCTCTCCATGTCTCCCTGTCCCTCTCTCCCTGTCTCTCGATCCCTCTATCTCCCTGAGTTCCGATCCATCTCTCCCAGTCTCCCTATCCCTCTCCCTCCCTGTCTCCTAATCCCTCTCCTCGCTGTCCCGCGATCCCTCTCTCTGTGTCGCCCTGTTCCTCTCTCTCTGTCTCCGGTCCCTCGGTCCCTATCTCCCGGTCCCTCTCTCTCCCTGTCTCCCGGTCCCTCACTCCCTGTCTCCCCATCCATTTCTCCCTGTTACCCAATCCCACTCTCCCTGTCTCCCTGTCCCTCCCTCTCCCTGTACCCCAATCCCTCTCTCCCTGTCTCCCGATCCCTCTCACCCTGTCTCCCGGGCCCTCTCCCTCCCTGTCTCCCGATCCCTCTCTCTCCCTGTCTCCCGACCCCACTCTCCCTGTCACCCGATCCCTCTCTCTCCCGGTCCCTCTCTCTCCCTGTCTCCCAGTCCCTCTCTCTCCCTGTCTCCCGGTCCTTCTCTCTCCGTGTCTCAAAATCACTCTCTCCCTGTAATCCCAGTCACTCTCCCTCCCTGTCTCCCGATCCCTCTCCCTCCCTGTCTCCCGATCCCTCTCACTCCCTGTCTCCCAGTCCCTCTCTCCCTAATGCCCTGTCCCTCTCTGCCTGTCTCCTGATAAGTCTCTCCCTGTCTGCCGATCCCTCTCTCCCTGTCTGCCGATCCCTCTCTCTCCCTGTCTCCCGGTCCATCTCTCCCTGTCAACCGGACCCTATCTCCCTTTCTCCCGGTCCCACTCTCTCCCTGTCTCCCCTGTCCCTCTCTCTCCCAGTCTCCCGATCCCTCTCTCTCCCCTGTCTCCCGAACCCTCTCACCCTGTCTCAGGATCCCTCTTCTCCCTGTCTCCTGATCCCTCTCTCAATGTCTCCCGGTC
>JANJGN010003373.1:0-46600 GCA_026770705.1 Isurus oxyrinchus
AGAGAGAGAGAGGGAGAGAGAGGGAGGGAAAGAGAGAAAGAGACAGAGAGTAAGAGACAGAGTGAGAGACAGAGTGAGAGACAGAAGTGACAGAGAGAGAGAGTAACTGAGAGAGAGAGCGAGAGAGAGAGACAGAGAGAGAGAGACAATGGTTGCAAAGCTCAGTGCTGGTAGTTTGATGCTGTGTGTGGCAGTTCAGTGGAGAAATGAATCCATGTTCACATCGCGAGGTGAGGCTGGACGTGAGAACATTCCCGTCAATCTACTGTGAGCTCCCCCCGAGGTCAGTATCCCCTTCCTGAGGTGTGGTGTGAGGCCCGGAGCCCCTCACAGTCGCTCCAGGTGTTGGTCTAACTAGGGTTTCGTATAACTGAAGCATGACCTCTAGCCCCCTTTGTATCCTGGTCCTCGAGACAGAAAGGGCAGCGTTCCACACGCAGCTTTGTACCCCGCTGGGGACAACTCTGTGATGTGGGCTACACAGATCCCCAAGTCTCTTTGGGCCTCCACTGGTCCGAGCCTGTCACCATATTGAAGAGTCCCCTCTGTTTGGGTTCCGAGTGGAAGACCCCACACTCGTCTGCACTGGAACCCCATTTGTCACAGCTTAGGGCATCCACTATGCCTCCCCGATGCCTCTTTCCAAGTTTCCATTTCTGCCTGCAGTGTTCCCAAATCTTCTGTTAGAAACGTGCTCGAACCCCGATAACTTGAATACACGAATCAGCTTGAGAACAATGAAGGAATATTGGTGGTTTGTCCTATGAGGAACTCCTACAGATTTCACTCCTCTCTCAATAAGCCAGTGTGGTGAACACTCTCAAACGCTGATTACTCTCAGACGCTGAGAGCTCTATTTAACTCCACAAAGGGACCACAAATTCATAGCTACATGACAAAGCTGTGTTTCAAATCCCCCTGGAGGCTTGTTTAGTTAGGAGGCGGCCAGCTGTAAAGGGAGAGACAGGCGGTTAATAAAGAAAGGGGGATGTTCGAACATGCCTTTAAGGAATAGGGGTACGCCGCCCACCTCGTTGGGAAGCGTCTGATGTGATCCAGCCTCAGTTTGACTTAGGGCCTGCGGCTCCAAAGCTTCTCCATGCATCCGGCAGGCTGCCATTTCCACCGCTCTCCGACACCGTCTGGAATGCTTTGTGGTCTGGCTGAAATGTCGAGGGTCGCCTCATACCACGTGGCGCGGACTAAGGCTGTTCACCGGGTCGCACCGGTGCTGGATCAGGCTGTAATCTCACCGCTGCCACCATGTTGCATTGTTATAATGCTATAAAGACACCAATCACTCAAAAGGGATGGTGCAAACACGCTGGGTGGTCATTCATTGAGATGAGGTACATAAGGATAAATATACAAGGGCGGAAAGCCTGATGACAACAGCTGGAGGTCCACAAATGCCTTTATGCAGAAAGGTGGTGGGGTTCCCATGTGTCTGCTGCCCTTGTCCTTCTAGGTGGTAGAGGTGGTGGGGTTTGGGCGGCGCTGTCGAAGGAGCCTTGGCGAGTTGCTGCAGTGCATCTTGTAGATGGTACACACACTGCTGCCCCTGTGCGTCGGTGGTGGAGGGAGTGAATGTTTGTGGATGGGGGTGCCGATCGAGCGGGGCTGCTTTGTCCTGGACGGTGGTCGAGCTTCTTGAGTGTTGTGGGAGCTGCACTCATCCAGGCAAGTGGGGAGTATCCCATCACACTCCTGACTTGTGCCTTGTAGATGGGGGACAGGCTTTGGGGTGTCAGGAGGTGAGTTACTCTCCGCAAGATTCCCAGCCTCTGACCTGCTCTTGTAGCAACAGTGTTTATATGGCTGGGTCCAGTTCAGTTTCTGGTCAGTGGTAACCCCCAGGATGTTGATAGTGGGGGATTCAGTGATGGGAATGCCATTGAACATCAAGGAGCGATGGTTAGATTCTCTCTTGTTGGAGATGGTCATTGCCTGGTACTTGTGTGGCACGAATGTTACTTGTCACTTGTCAGCCCCAAGCCTGGATATTGTCCAGGTCTTGCTGCATTTGGACATGGACTGCTTCAGTATCTGAGGAGTCGCGAATGGTGCTGAACATTGTGCAACCATCAGCGAACATCCCCACTTCTGACCTTATGATGGGAGGAAGGTCATCGATGAAGCAGCTGAAGATGGTTGGGCCGAGGACACTACCCTGAGGAACTCCTGCAGTGATGTCCTGGAGCTGAGATGACTGACCCCCAACAACCACAACCATCTCCCTTTGTGCTGGGTATGACCCCAACCAGCGGAGAGTTTTCCCCCTGATTCCCATTGACTCCAGTTTTGCTGGGGCTCCTTGATGCCACACTCGGTCAAATGCTGCCTCGATGTCAAGGGCAGTCACTCTCACCTCACCTCGGGAGCTCAGCTCTGTGGTCCATGTTTGAACCAAGGCTGTAATGAGGTCAGGAGCTGAGTGGCCCTGGCAGAACCCAAACTGAGCATCAGTGAGCAGGTTATTGCTAAGCAAGTGCCGCTCGAAAGCACTGTTGATGACCCCTTCCATCACTTTACTGATGATGGAGAGTAGACTGATGGGGGTAATTGGCCGGGTTGGATTTGTCCTGCTTTTTGTGTACAGGACACACCTGGGCAATTTTCCACATTGTGGAAAACTCAGAGAAACAGAGAGAGAGAGAGAGACAGCGACAGAGAAAGAGTGACAGAGAGAGACGAGGGAGACAGAGAGAGAGAGACAGAGAGGGGTGAGGGAGACAGCAACAGAGTGACAGTGACAGAGAAAGAGTGACAGAGAGAGAGAGACAGAGAGAGAGTGACAGAGAGAGGGAGAGAGAGTGACATAGAGAGAGTGACAGAGAGACAGAGAGAGACTGGGAGAAAGAAACAGTGACAGAGAGAGTGTAACAGAGAGAGAGTGACACAGAGAGAGAGTAACACAGAAAGAGAGTAACACAGAGAGACAGTGAGAGAGTAACAGAGGGAGAGAGAGACAGAGAGAGATAGAGTGACAGAGAGAGGGGGCAGAGAGAGTGACATAGAGAGAGAGTGACAGAGAGAGAGAGACAGAGAGAAACAGAGAGTAACAGAGGGAGAGAGAGACAGAGAGAGAGTGACAGAGAGAGAGGGTGACATAGAGAGAGGGTGACATAGAGAGAGGGTGACATAGCGAGGAGGGTGACAGGGACAGAGAAAGCGACAGAGAGAGAGGGGAAGAGGGATACAGAGAGTCAGAGGGAGAGAGAGACAGAGAGAGTGAATGACAGAGAGAGAGAGAGAGTAAGTGACAGAGGGAAAAGCACAGAGAGAGAGAGAGAGTGAGAAAGAGAGAGAGAACGAGCAAAATAACAGCTGACAACTTCTTTGTGTTGGCTGTTGATTTCTTTATTGACCCCTCTTGGCTTGTTTGAGATCAGCAGTTGGTGGACACAATGCAGGGTTTTGTTTCACTAGCTCGCAGGGGGTCCAAACAACCAGCAGACCCCCCTCAGCACCCCAGCCCCTGCCCCTCAGCACCCCCCACCCCCCCCCCACCCCCCCCCCCACACCCCACCGCCTCGATTCTGCCAAACATGTCCGTTCGACACAGCTAGAGAAACAGGCACTGATTAGCCTAAATGTAACCAGATGTCTGGCTCATAACTGAGCTTGTTCACTGAAAAATGGGCAGGAGAATTTAATCAACTCAAGACTCATGAGTGGGGAGGGGGGGGGAGGTGGGGAGAGAAGAGAGAAAGATAGAGTGAGAGAGAGAGAGGAAAAAGAAACAGAGACTCAGAGACAGAGAGACACACAGAACGAAAGAGAGAGAGAGAGAGAGACAGAGAGAGAAAAGAATGTGGTGAGAAGGGGGGAGTAGAGAGGCAGAGAGAGACAGGGGGCAGTGAGAGAGACAGAGAGAGAGACAGACAAAGAGAGAGAGACAGGCAGAGAGACAGAGACACAAAGACAGAGAGAGAGGAGAGAGAGAGAGAGGGCAGCAGCAAGAGAGGCAGAGAGAGAGAGAAGCAAGGAGAGAGAGAAACAGAGAGAGAGAGAAAGTCAGAGACAGAGAGAGACACAGAAAGACAGATAGAAGGAAGGACTCACACAGTGTAGAGATAGATTTAATCTGTATCTAACCCCGTGCTGTACCTGTCCTGGGAGTGTTTGATGGGGACGGTGTAGAGGGAGCTTTACTCTGTATCTAACCCCGTGCTGTACCTGTCCTGGGAGTGTTTGATGGGACGGTTGTAGAGGGAGCTTTACTCTGTATCTAACCCTGTGCTGTACCTGTCCTGGGAGTGTTTGATGGGGACGGTGTAGAGGGAGCTTTACTCTGTATCTAACCCCGTGCTGTACCTGTCCTGGGAGTGTTTGATGGGGACAGTGTAGAGGGAGCTTTACTCTGTATCTAACCCCGTGCTGTACCTGTCCTGGGAGTGTTTGATGGGGACAGTGTAGAGGGAGCTTTACTCTGTATCTAACCCTGTGCTGTACCTGTCCTGGGAGTGTTTGGAGACAGTGGGGGGTGAGATTTACTCTGTGTGTAATATGTGTATGGAGTTGATGGAAATTCATTCTGATCCTTGAATCAGTTTTCAAGTTCCTTCAGTCAATTTCCAAACAATTGTCCGTTCAGCCTCAAGGATCAACAATAGCCTCACAGAGGGAGTATTCAGGCTGAATGAGTATCACGTTCGGATAACAGAGTTGGAGACCTCCTTGCTGTGCGTATGACTGGCAGACTCTGCTCTGTGTTGTGTTATATTTCACTGCAGCTCCAAGACCAGCAGGGGTTTCTCTCGTGTCTCCTTGACATCTTGTCTGTTTACCCACTTGCTCTCATTGTAACGCTAACTCCCTCCACCAGGACTTAACCCAATCCTTTGCAGCTTCATTCATCCAGAATGGACAACTGGGCAGAGGGGCAATGGACAACTGGGCAGAATGACAGTGGACAACTGGGCAGAATGACAGTGGACAACTGGGCAGAAGGACAGTGGACAACTGGACAGAAGGACAGTGGACAATTGGGCAGAGGGAAAATGGACAACTGGGAAGATGGACAATGGACAACTGGGCAGAGGGACAGTGGACAACTGGGCAGAGGGACAGTGGACAACTGGGCAGAGGGACAATGGACAACTGGGTAGAGGGACAGTGGACAACTGGGCAGAGGGACAATGGACAACTGGGAAGATGGACAGTGGACAACTGGGCAGAGGGACAGTGGACAACTGGGAAGATGGACAATGGACAACTGGGCAGAGGGACAGTGAACAACTGAGCAGAGGGACAATGGACAACTGGGAAGATGGACAATGGACAACTGGGAAGATGGACAGTGGACAACTGGGCAGAATGACAGTGGACAACTGGGAAGATGGACAGTGGACAACTGGGCAGAATGACAGTGGACAACTGGGAAGATGGACAATAGACAACTGGGCAGAGGGACAGTGGACAACTGGGCAGAGGGACAGTGGACAACTGGGCAGAGGGACAATGGACAACTGGGAAGATGGACAGTGGACAACTGGGCAGAATGACAGTGGACAACTGGGAAGATGGACAGTGGACAACTGGGCAGAGGGACAGTGGACAACTGGGAAGATGGACAATAGACAACTGGGCAGAGGGACAGTGGACAACTGGGCAGAGGGACAGTGGACAACTGGGCAGAGGGACAGTGGACAACTGGGAAGATGGACAATGGACAACTGGGCAGAGGGACAGTGAACAACTGAGCAGAGGGACAATGGACAACTGGGAAGATGGACAATGGACAACTGGGCAGAGGGACAGTGGACAACTGGGCAGAGGGACAGTGGACAACTGGGCAGAGGGACAGTGGACAACTGGGAAGATGGACAATGGACAACTGGGCAGAATGACAGTGGACAACTGGGAAGATGGACAGTGGACAACTGGGCAGAGGGTCAGTGGACAACTGGGAAGATGGACAATGGACAACTGGGCAGAGGGACAGTGGACAACTGGGCAGAGGGACAGTGGACAACTGGGCAGAGGGACAATAGACAACTGGGAAGACGGACAGTGGGCAACTGGACAGAGGGACAGTGGACAACTGGGAAGATGGACAGTGGACAACTGGGCAGAATGACAGTGGACAACTGGGCAGATGGACAGTCGACAACTGGGCAGATGGACAGCGGACAACTGGGCAGAATGACAGTGGACAACTGGGCAGAATGACAGTGGACAACTGGGCAGATGGACAGTCGACAACTGGGCAGATGGACAGCGGACAACTGGGCAGAATGACAGTGGACAACTGGGCAGAATGACAGTGGACAACTGGGCAGAATGACAGTGGACAACTGGGCAGGGGGACAGTGGACATCTTGAGAAAAGGACAATGGGAGGCCTTGAGGGAGGGTCAATGGAGAGAATGCGAGGAAAGGTTATAGAACAAAGTCAAAGGGCACTGGACACCTTCCGAGATGAATGAATCCTTCCATAAAGGATGAATGCAGCTACTCCGATCTCCACTTCTGTCCACGCTAGGAAAGGAGATGGACATGCGGTATTGCAGAGTCCTGATCTCACACAGAACGGGCTCAGCAGCTGCCTTGCTGGGAGGGACCTGGAATATAGGAGGATAAGATATATTGAAGGCGGATGTGGACTGGAGATTACTGAGATCTATCAGCTGGTGACGACTCACACATTAGCAAAGTTCAAACAACACTGAGCCAAACACTCCGAGAAAAATCATCTGTCAATGTCCCAAACATCGAGGGCCTCTCCAGGAACATATGGTTGTGGGCTGACCCCTCTCCAAGAGGAACAGGAATAAACATTTAAGACAGAAGCAGAACGTGCCACAAACTGCGATGTGTGATATCCAGGACCCCCTGTAAGTACTGACACACTCCCCGGACCCCCCTGTAAATACTGACACACTCCCCGGACCCCCCTGTAAATACTGACACACTCCCCGGGGACCCACCCTGTAAATAATGATACACTCCCCGGCAACCCCCTGTAAATACTGACACACTCCCCGGGGAACGCCTGTGAATACTGACACACTCCCCAGGAACCCCCTGTAAATACTGACACACTCCCCGGGAATCACCTGTAAATACTGACACACTCACCGGGAACCCCCCTGTAAATACTGACACACTCCCCGGGGACCCCCTGTAAATACTGACACACTCCCCGGGGACCCCCTGTAAATACTGACACACTCCCCGGGGACCCCCTGTAAATACTGACACACTCCCCGAGGACCCCCCTGTAAATACTGACACACTCCCCGGGGACCCCCTGTAAATACTGACACACTCCCCGGGGAACCCCTGTAAATACTGACACACTCCCTGGGGACCCCCCCTGTAAATACTGACACACTCCCTGGGACCCCCTGTAAATACTGACACACTCCCCGGGGACCCCCTGTAAATACTGACACACTCCCCGGACCCCCCGTAAATACTGACACACTCTCTGGGGACCCCCTGTAAATACTGACACACTCCCCGGAGACCCCCTGTAAATACTGACACACTCCCCGGAGACCCCCTGTAAATCCTGACACACTCCCCAGGGACGCCTGTAAATACTGACACACTCCCCGGGGACCCCCTGTAAATACTGACACACTCCCCGGGAACCCCCTGTAAATACTGACACACTCTCCGGGGACCTCCTGTAAATACTGACACACTCCCCGGGGACCCCCTGTAAATACTGACACACTCCCCAGGGACCCCCCTGTAAATACTGACACACTCCCCGGGGACCCCCTGTAAATACTGACACACTCCCCGGGGACCCCCCTGTAAATACTGACACACTCCCGGGGGACCACCTGTAAATACTGACACACTCTCCGGGGACCTCCTGTAAATACTGACACACTCCCGGGGACCCCCTGTAAATACTGACACACTCCCCAGGGACCCCCTGTAAATACTGACACACTCCCCAGGGACGGCCCTGTAAATACTGACACACTCCCCGGGGACCCCCCTGTAAATACTGACACACTCCCCGGGGACCCCCTGTAAATACTGACACACTCCCGGGGACCCCCTGTAAATACTGACACACTCCCCAGGGACCCCCTGTAAATACTGACACACTCCCCGGGGACGCCCCTGTAAATACTGACACACTCCCCGGACCCCGTGTAAATACTGACACACTCCCCGGGGATCCCCTGTAAATACTGACACACTCCCCGGGGACCACCCTGTAAATACTGACACACTCCCCGGGGATGCCCTGTAAATACTGGCACACTCTCCGGGACCCCTCTGTATATACTGACACACACCCCGGGGACCCCCCTGTAAATACTGACACACTCCCCAGGGACTCCTCTGTAAATACTGACACACTCCCTGGGGACCCCCCCTGTAAATACTGACACATTCCCAGGGATCTCCTGTAAATACTGAGACACTCCCCGGGGACCCCCTGTAAATACTGACACACTCCCCGGGGACCCCCCTGTAAATACTGACACACTCCCCGGGGACCCACTGTAAATACTGACACACTCCCCGGGGATCCCCGTGTAAATACTGACACACTCCCCGGGGATCCCCGTGTAAATACTGACACACTCACCCCGGGGACCCCCCTGTAAATACTGACACACTCCCCGGGACCCCCTGTAAATACTGACACACTCCCCGGAGACACCCCTTGTAAATACTGACACACTCCCCGGGACCCCCTGTAAATACTGACACACTCCACGGAGACCCCCCCTTGTAAATACTGACACACTCCCGGGGGCTCCCTGCAAAATACTGAAACACACCCCGGGGACCCCCCTGTAAATACTGAGACACTCCCCGGGGACACCCCTGTAAATACTGACACACTCCCCGGGGACCCATGTAAATACTGACACACTCCCCGGGGAGCCCCTGTAAATACTGACACACTCCCCGGGGACCCCTGTAAATACTGACACACTCCCCGGGGACCCCCTGTAAATACTGACACACTCCCCAGGGACTCCTCTGTAAATACTGACACACTCCCCGGGGACCCCCTGTAAATACTGACACACTCCCCGGGGACCCCCTGTAAATACTGACACAATCCCCGGGGACCCCCTGTAAATACTGACACACTCCCCAGGGACCCCCTGTAAATAATGACACACTCCCCAGAGACCCCCTGTAAATACAGACACACTCCCCGGGGACCCCCCTGTAAATACTGACACACTCCCCGGGACCCCCTGTAAATACTGACACACTCCCCGGGGACCCCCTGTAAATAATGACACACTCCCCGGGGACCCCCCTGTAAATAGTGACACACTCCCCGGGGACCCCCCTGTAAATACTGACACACTCCCCGGGGACACCCCTGTAAATACTGACACACTCCCCGGGGACCCCCTGTAAATACTGACACACTCCCCGGGGACCCACTGTAAATACTGACACACTCCCCGGGGATCCCCGTGTAAATACTGACACACTCCCCGGGACCCCCTGTAAATACTGACACACTCCCCGGAGACACCCCTTGTAAATACTGACACACTCCCCGGGACCCCCTGTAAATACTGACACACTCCACGGAGACCCCCCCTTGTAAATACTGACACACTCCCCGGGGACCCACTGTAAATACTGACACACTCCCCGGGGACACCCTGTAAATACTGGCACACTCCCCGGGAACCCCCCTGTAAATACTGACACACTCCCCGGGAACCCCCCTGTAAATACTGACACACTCCCCGGAGACCCCCCTGTAAATACTGACACACTCCCCGGGGACCCCCTGTAAATACTGACACACTCCCCGGGGACCCCCTGTAAATACTGACACATTCCCAGGGACCCCCTGTAAATACTGACACACTCCCCAGAGACCCCCTGTAAATACAGACACACTCCCCGGGGACCCACTGTAAATACTGACACACTCCCCGGGACCCCCTGTAAATACTGACACACTCCCCGGGACCCCCTGTAAATACTGACACACTCCCCGGGACCCCCTGTAAATACTGACACACTCCACGGAGACCCCCCCTTGTAAATACTGACACACTCGTCGGAGACCCTCTGTAAATACCGACACACTCCCGGGGACCCCCTGTAAATACTGACACACTCCCCGGGGACCCCCCTGTAAATACTGACACACTCCCCGGGGACCCACTGTAAATACTGACACACTCCCCGGGGATCCCCGTGTAAATACTGACACACTCCCCGGGGATCCCCGTGTAAATACTGACACACTCACCCCGGGGACCCCCCTGTAAATACTGACACACTCCCCGGGACCCCCTGTAAATACTGACACACTCCCCGGAGACACCCCTTGTAAATACTGACACACTCCCCGGGACCCCCTGTAAATACTGACACACTCCACGGAGACCCCCCCTTGTAAATACTGACACACTCCCGGGGGCTCCCTGTAAATACTGAAACACACCCCGGGGACCCCCCTGTAAATACTGAGACACTCCCCGGGGACACCCCTGTAAATACTGACACACTCCCCGGGGACCCCTGTAAATACTGACACACTCCCCGGGGACCCCCCTGTAAATACTGACACACTCCCCGGGGACCCCTGTAAATACTGACACACTCCCCGGGGACCCCCTGTAAATACTGACACACTCCCCAGGGACTCCTCTGTAAATACTGACACACTCCCCGGGGACCCCCTGTAAATACTGACACACTCCCCGGGGACCCCCTGTAAATACTGACACAATCCCCGGGGACCCCCTGTAAATACTGACACACTCCCCAGGGACCCCCTGTAAATAATGACACACTCCCCAGAGACCCCCTGTAAATACAGACACACTCCCCGGGGACCCCCCTGTAAATACTGACACTCCCCGGGACCCCCTGTAAATACTGACACACTCCCCGGGGACCCCCTGTAAATAATGACACACTCCCCGGGGACCCCCCTGTAAATAGTGACACACTCCCCGGGGACCCCCCTGTAAATACTGACACACTCCCCGGGGAGCCCCCTGTAAATACTGACACACTCCCCGGGGACCCCCTGTAAATACTGACACACTCCCCGGGGACCCACTGTAAATACTGACACACTCCCCGGGGATCCCCGTGTAAATACTGACACACTCCCCGGGACCCCCTGTAAATACTGACACACTCCCCGGAGACACCCCTTGTAAATACTGACACACTCCCCGGGACCCCCTGTAAATACTGACACACTCCACGGAGACCCCCCCTTGTAAATACTGACACACTCCCCGGGGACCCACTGTAAATACTGACACACTCCCCGGGGACACCCTGTAAATACTGGCACACTCCCCGGGAACCCCCCTGTAAATACTGACACACTCCCTGGGAACCCCCCTGTAAATACTGACACACTCCCCGGAGACCCCCCTGTAAATACTGACACACTCCCCGGGGACCCCCTGTAAATACTGACACAATCCCCGGGGACCCCCTGTAAATACTGACACATTCCCAGGGACCCCCTGTAAATACTGACACACTCCCCAGAGACCCCCTGTAAATACAGACACACTCCCCGGGGACCCACTGTAAATACTGACACACTCCCCGGGACCCCCTGTAAATACTGACACACTCCCCGGGACCCCCTGTAAATACAAACACACTCCCCGGGACCCCCTGTAAATACTGACACACTCCACGGAGACCCCCCCTTGTAAATACTGACACACTCGTCGGAGACCCTCTGTAAATACCGACACACTCCCGGGGACCCCCTGTAAATACTGACACACTCCCCGGGGACCCCCTGTAAATACTGGCGCACTCCCCGGAGACCCCCCTGTAAATACTGACACACTCCCCGGGGACCCCTGTAAATACTGACACACTCCCCGGGGACCCCCCTGTAAATACTGACACACTCCCCGGGGACCCCTGTAAATACTGACACACTCCCCGGGGACCCCCTGTAAATACTGACACACTCCCCAGGGACTCCTCTGTAAATACTGACACACTCCCCGGGGACCCCCTGTAAATACTGACACACTCCCCGGGGACCCCCTGTAAATACTGACACAATCCCCGGGGACCTCCTGTAAATACTGACACACTCCCCAGGGACCCCCTGTAAATAATGACACACTCCCCAGAGACCCCCTGTAAATACAGACACACTCCCCGGGGACCCCCTGTAAATACTGACACACTCCCCGGGACCCCCTGTAAATACTGACACACTCCCCGGGGACCCCCTGTAAATAATGACACACTCCCCGGGGACCCCCCTGTAAATAGTGACACACTCCCCGGGGACCCCCCTGTAAATACTGACACACTCCCCGGGGACCCCCCTGTAAATACTGACACACTCCCCGGGGACCCAATGTAAATACTGACACACTCCCCGGGGACCCACTGTAAATACTGACACACTCCCCGGGGATCCCCGTGTAAATACTGACACACTCCCCGGGACCCCCTGTAAATACTGACACACTCCCCGGAGACACCCCTTGTAAATACTGACACACTCCCCGGGACCCCCTGTAAATACTGACACACTCCACGGAGACCCCCCCTTGTAAATACTGACACACTCCCCGGGGACCCACTGTAAATACTGACACACTCCCCGGGGACACCCTGTAAATACTGGCACACTCCCCGGGAACCCCCCTGTAAATACTGACACACTCCCCGGGAACCCCCCTGTAAATACTGACACACTCCCCGGAGACCCCCCTGTAAATACTGACACACTCCCCGGGGACCCCCTGTAAATACTGACACACTCCCCGGGGACCCCCTGTAAATACTGACACATTCCCAGGGACCCCCTGTAAATACTGACACACTCCCCAGAGACCCCCTGTAAATACAGACACACTCCCCGGGGACCCACTGTAAATACTGACACACTCCCCGGGACCCCCTGTAAATACTGACACACTCCCCGGGACCCCCTGTAAATACTGACACACTCCCCGGGACCCCCTGTAAATACTGACACACTCCACGGAGACCCCCCCTTGTAAATACTGACACACTCGTCGGAGACCCTCTGTAAATACCGACACACTCCCGGGGACCCCCTGTAAATACTGACACACTCCCCGGGGACCCCTGTAAATACTGGCGCACTCCCCGGAGACCCCCCTGTAAATACTGACACAATCCCCGGGGACCCCCCTGTAAATACTGGCGCACTCCCCAGGGACCCCCTGTAAATACTGACACACTCCCCGGGGACCCCCTGTAAATACTGGCGCACTCCCCGGGGACCCCCTTGTAAATAATGACACACTCCCCGGGGACCCCCTGTAAATACTGACACATTCCCCGGGGACTCCCTGTAAGTACTGACACATTCCCCGGGGACCCCCCTGTAAATACTGACACACTCCCCGGAGACACCCCTTGTAAATACTGACACACTCCCCGGGGATCCAGTGTAAATACTGACACACTCCCCGGGGATCCCCGTGTAAGTACTGACACACTCACCGGAGTCCCCCCTTGTAAATACAGACACACTCCCCAGGGACCCCCCTGTAAATACTGACACACTCCCCGGGGACACCCCTTTAAATACTGACAGACTCCCCGGGGACCCCCTGTAAATACTGACACATTCCCCGGAAACCCCCCCTTGTAAATACTGACACACTCCCCGGGAACCCCCTGTAAATACTGACACACTCCCCGGTGACCCCCCTGTAAATACTGACACACTCCCCGGGGTCCCCCTGTAAATACTGACACACTCCCCCAGGGACCCCCTGTAAATGCTGACACACTCCCCGGGGACACCCTGTAAATACTGACACACTACCCAGGAACCCCCCTGTAAATATTGACACACTCCCTGGGGACCCCCTGTAAATACCGACACACTCCCCGGGTCCCCCTGTAAATACTGACACACTCCCTGGGGACCCCCTGTAAAACCTGACACACTCCCTGGACGCCCTGTAAATACTGACAGACTCCCCGGTGATCCCCCTGTAAATACTGTTACACTCCCCGGGGACCCCCTGTAAATACTGACACACTCCGCGGGGAGCCTCCTGTAAATCCTGACACACTCCCTGGACCCCATGTAAATCATGACACACTCCCCTGGGACCCCCTGTAAATACTGATACACTCCCCGGGGACCCCCTGTAAATACTGATACACTCCCCGGGGACCCCCTGTAAATACTGATACACTCCCCGGGGACCCCCCTGTAAATACTGACACTCACCCCGGGGACACCACTGTAAATACTGACACAATCCCCGCGGACCCCCTGTAAATACTGACACACTCCCCGGGGACTCACTTGTAAATACTGACACACTCCCCGGGGACACCACTGTAAATACTGACACACTCCCCGGGGACCCCCCTGTAAGTACTGACATGCTCCCCGGGGACCCCCTGTAAATACTGACACACTCCCCGGGGACCCCCTGTAAATACTGACACACTCCCCGGGGACCCCCTGTAAATACTGTCACACTCCCCAGGACCCCCCTGTATATACTGACACACTCCCCGGGGACCCACTGTAAATACTGACACACTCCCCGGGGACCCCCCTGTAAATACTGACACACTCCCCGGGGACCCCCTGTAAATACTGACACACTCCCCGGGGACCCCCTGTAAATACTGACACACTCCCCGGGGACCCCCTGTAAATACTGACACACTCCCCGGGGACCCCCTGTAAATACTGACACACTCCCCAGGACCCCCCTGTATATACTGACACACTCCCCAGGGACCCCCTGTAAATACTGACACACTCCCCCAGGGACCCCCTGTAAATACTGACACACTCCCCGGGGACACCCCTGTAAATACTGACACACTCCCCGGGGAATCCCTGTAAATACTGAAACACTCCCCGGGGACCCCCCTGTAAATACTGACACACTCCCCGGGGATCCCCTGTAAATACTGACACACTCCCCGGGGACCCTCTGTAAATACTGACACACTCCCCGGGGACCCCCTGTAAATACTGACACACTCCCCGGGGACACCCCTGTAAATACTGACACACTCCCCGGGGAATCCCTGTAAATACTGAAACACTCCCCGGGGACCCCCCTGTAAATACTGACACACTCCCCGGGGATCCCCTGTAAATACTGACACACTCCCCGGGGACCCTCTGTAAATACTGACACACTCCCCGGGGACCCCCTGTAAATACTGACACACTCCCCGGGGACCCTCTGTAAATACTGACACACTCCCCGGGGACCCTCTGTAAATACTGACACACTCCCCGGGTCCCCCTGTAAATACTGACACACTCCGTGGGGAGCCTCCTGTAAATCCTGACACACTCCCTGGACCCCCCTGTAAATACTGACAGACTCCCCGGTGATCCCCCTGTAAATACTGTTACACTCCCTGGACCCCCTGTAAATACTGACACACTCCCCTGGGACCCCCTGTAAATACTGATACACTCCCCGGGGACCCCCTGTAAATACTGACACACTCCCCGGGGACCCCCCTGTAAATACTGACACACTCCCCGGGGACCCCCTGTAAATACTGACACTCACCCCGGGGACACCACTGTCAATACTGACACACTCCCCGGGGACCCCCTGTAAATACTGACACACTCTCCGGGGACCCCCCTGTAAATACTGACACACTCCCCGGGGACCCCCTGTAAATACTGACACACTCCCCGGGGACCCCCCCTGTAAATACTGACACACTCTCCGAGGACCCCCTGTAAATACTGACACACTCCCCGAGGACCCCCTGTAAATACTGACACACTCCCCGGGGACCCCCCCTGTAAATACTGACACACTCCCCAGAGACCCCCTGTAAATACTGACACACTCCCTGGAGCCCCCTGTAATTACTGACACACTCCCCAGGAGCCCCCCTGTAAATACTGACACACTCCCCAGGACCCCCCTGTAAATACTGACACACTCCCCGGGGAACCCCCTGTAAATCCTGACACCCTCCCCGGACCCCCTGTAAATACTGACACACTCCCCGGGGACCCCCTGTAAATACTGACACACTCCCCGGAGACCCCCTGTAAATACTGACACACTCCCCGGAGACCCCTCCTTGTAAATACTGACACACTCCCCAGGGACCCCCTGTAAATACTGACACACTCCCCGGGGACCCCCTGTAAATAATGACACACTCCCTGGGACCCCCTGTAAATACTGACACACTCCCCGGGGACCCCCCTGTAAATACCGACACGCTCCCCGGAGACCCCCTGTAAATACTGACACACTCCCCGGGGCACCCTGTAAATACTGACACACTCCCCGGAGACCCCCCTGTAAATACTGACACACTCCCCTGGGACCCCCTGTAAATACTGACACACTCCCCGGAGACCCCCTGTAAATACTGACACACTCCCCGGGGACTCCCTGTAAATACTGACACACTCCCCGGGGACCCCCCTGTAAATACTGACACACTCCCCGGGGATCCCCGTGTAAATACTGACATACTCCCCAGGGACACCTGTAAATACTGACACACTCCTCGGGGACCCCCTGTAAATACTGACATACACCCCGGGGACCCCCCTGTAAATACTGACACACTCCCCGGGTCCCCCCTGTATATACTGACACACTCCCCGGGGACCCCCTGTATATACACTCACACTCCCCAGGGACCCCCTGTAAATACTGGTGCACTCCCCTGGGACCCCCTTGTAAATCCTGACACACTCCCCAGAGACCCCCCCTTGTAAATACTGACACACTCCCCGGGGATTCCCGTGTAAATACTGACACACTCCCCGGAGACCCCCCCTTGTAAATACTGACACACTCCCCAGGGACACCACTGTAAATACTGACACACTCCCCGGGGACCCCCTGTAAATACTGACACACTCCCCGGGGACCCCCTGTAAATACTGACACACTCCCCGGGGACCCCTGTAAATACTGACACACTCCCTGGGGACCCCCTGTAAATACTGACACACTCCCCGGGGACCCCCTGTAAATACTGACACACTCCCCGGGGACCCCCCTGTAAATACTGACACACACTACGGGATGGTGTGGGGCTCGGAGGGGAACTTGCAGGTGGTGGTGTTCCCCATGTGTCTGCTGCCCTTGTCCTTCTAGGTGGTAGAGGTGGTGGGTTTGGGCGGTGCTGTCGAAGGAGCCTTGGCGAGTTGCTGCAGTGCATCTTGTAGATGGTACACACACTGCTGCCCCTGTGCGTCGGTGGTGGAGGGAGTGAATGTTTGTGGATGGGGTGCCCATCAAGTGAGGCTGCTTTGTCCTGGACGGTGTCGAGCTTCTTGAGTGTTGTGGGAGCTGCACTCATCCAGGCAAGTGGGGAGTATCCCATCACACTCCTGACTTGTGCCTTGTAGATGGGGGACAGGCTTTGGGGAGTCAGGAGGTGAGTTACTCTCCACAGGATTCCCAGCCTCTGACCTGCTCTTGTAACCACAGTATTTATATGGCTGGGTCCAGTTCAGTTTCTGGTCAATGGTAACCCCCAGGATGTTGATAGTGGGGGACTCAGTGATGGTAATGCCATTGAACATCAAGTGGCGATGGGTAGATTCTCTCTTGTTGGAGATGGTCATTACCTGGTACTTGTGTGGGGTGAATGTTACTTGCCACCTGTCAGCCCCAAGCCTGGATATTGTCCCGGTCTTGCTGCATTTGGACATGGACTGCTTCAGTATCTGAGGAGTCGCGAATGGTGCTGAACATTGTGCAACCATCAGCGAACATCCCCACTTCTGACCTTATGATGGGAGGAAGGTCATCGATGAAGCAGCTGAAGATGGTTGGGCCGAGGACACTACCCTGAGGAACTCCTGCAGTGATGTCCTGGAGCTGAGATGACTGACCCCCCAACAACCACAACCATCTTCCTTTGTGCTGGGTATGACCCCAACCAGCGGAGAGTTTTCCCCCTGATTCCCATTGACTCCAGTTTTGCTGGGGCTCCTTGATGCCACACTCGGTCAAATGCTGCCTCGATGTCAAGGGCAGTCACTCTCACCTCACCTCGGGAGCTCAGCTCTTTTATCCATGTTTACATTAAGGCTGTAACGGTGTCTGGAGCGGAATGTCGCTCGCACATTTCAGGTGTTAGTGATGCCCGCATCCTTGTATATGTTCTGCCCAGACATGTCGAATCCTGGGCTCCTCTGACAGAGCTACCACCTCCATCCAACATAAACATAAGCAGATTCCAATCTCTGCTGCCTGCTCTAACAACAGGTATGAAGTCCCAATCAATCATCACCCAGTGTGGTCACTGACCTGGGATGAGTACGCTCTCCATTTTTAAATTCACACCCCTTACAACCCTCCCTATCTCTTTAAAAACCTCCAGCCCCTACAACCCTCCCTGTCTCTGTAACCTCCTCCAGCCCGACACCCCTCCCTATCTCTGTAACCTCCTCCAGCCCCTACACCCCTCCCTATCTCTGTAACCTCCTCCAGCCCCTACACCTCTCCCTATCTCTGTAACCTTCTCCAGCCACTAAAACCCTCACTATCTCTGTAACCTTCTCCAGCCCCTACAAACCTCCCTATCTCTGTCACCTCCTCCAGCCCCTACACCCCTCCCTCTCTCTGTAACCTCCTCCAGCCCCTACACCCCTCCCTATCTCTGTAATTTCCTCCAGCCCCTACAACCCTCCCTATCTCTGTAACCTCCTCCAGCCCCGACACCCCTCCCTATCTCTGTAACCTCCTCCAGACCCTACAACCCTTCCCTATCTCTGTAACCTCCTCCAGCCCCTACAAACCTCCCAATCTCTGTCACCTCCTCCAGGCCCTTCACCCCTCCCTATCTCTGTAACCTCCTCCAGCCCCTACACCCCTCCCTATCTCTGTAACCTCCTCCAGCCCCTACAACCCTCCCTATCTCTGTAACCTCCACCAGCCTCGACAACCCTCCCTATCTCTGTAACCTCCTCCAGCCCCTACAACCCTCCCTATCTCTGTAACCTCCTCCAGTCCCTACAACTCTCCCTATCTCTGGAACCTCCTCCATCCCCTACACCCCTCCCTATCTCCATAACCTCCTCCAGCCCACTACAACCCTCCCTATCTCTGTCACCTCCTCCAGCCCCGACAACCTCCCTATCTCTGTAACCTCCTCTATGCCCTACAACCCTCCCTATCTCTGTATCCAACTTCAGCCCCTACACTCCTCCCTATCTCTGTAACCTCCTCCAGCCCCTACAACCCTCCCTATCTCTGGAACCTCCTCCAGCCCCTACCACCCCCCCTATCTCTGTAACCTCCTCCAGCCCCTACAACCCTCCCTATCTCTGTAACCTCCTCCAGCCCCTACAACACTCCCTATCTCTGTAACCTCCTCCAGTCCCTACAACCCTCCTTATCTCCGTAACCCTCTCCAGCTCCGACAACACTCCTTATCTCTGTTAGCTCCTCCAGCCCCGACAACCTTCCGAGATCTCTGCGCTCCCCCAATTCCAGCCTCTCGAGCATCCCCCGATTCCCATCGCTCCACCATTGGCGGCCGTTCCTTCAGCTGCCTGGGGGGGGCCCTGAGGTCTGGAATTCCCTCCATCAACCTCTCCCTCTCTCTCTCTCTGCTCCTCCTTTAAGATGATCCTTAAAAAGGGATCTCCCTGACCGAGCTTGTGGTCACCTGTCCCTAATATCTCCGCGTGTGCCTCGGGGTCAGATTCTCTCTGATTTGCACCTTGGGGATGGTTATACCACTTAAAGGTGCTAGTGAAATGCAAGCTGTCTATGTAGCAGCCTGTGATGGAGGGGATGTTCCTCCCTCTAGTAGCCATGCACATTCAACCCTCACCCCACACTCTCCCCCCGTCTTCCTCCCCGACTCCAGGCACTCTCAGACTGACCTGAGGCCTACTCCAGGCCCTTGGTCTGAGGCCTAGTTCTGAGTGAGCCTAAGGCCTAGTTCTCGTGCACTAACTGTGAAGGGGCCTAAACCAATCTCGGGACAACAGAGACGATTGAATTCAAGGCGACGTTATCTTCGAAGGTACAACGTAGATTAGCAATCAGTCCGTCTGTGTTCCTTCCATCAGAGAGATTCATCCAAAGGCTTCGGGAACTGTTCCGTGACATAGGATTTAAGCCTTTTAAATAAAAGCAAGTCTTTATTCGGTAACACACAATTTCAACACACCTGGAGCAATGCTAAGCTACTGTTTAGGAGGGAGGGAAAGTACCGCCACTCAATGGTTTACAGTGAAAATCTGTAAGTGGGTGAGGTGAGAGTGGCACTGTAAAGGAGCAGAATACTTCACTCTCAGGATCTACAGCTCAGTGCCAAACACTCCCAGGACAGGTACAGCACGGACTTAGATACAGAGTAAAGCTCCCTCTACACCGTCCCCATCAAACACTCCCAGGACAGGTACAGCACGGGCTTAGATACAGAGTAAAGCTCCCTCTACACCGACCGATCAAACACTCCCAGGACAGGTACAGCACGGGCTTAGATACAGAGTAAAGCTCCCTCTACACCGTCCCCATCAAACACTCCCAGGACAGGTACAGCACGGGGTTAGATACAGAGTAAAGCTCCCTCTACACCGTCCCCATCAAACACTCCCAGGACAGGTACAGCACGGGGTTAGATACAGAGTAAAGTTCCCTCTACACTGTCCCCATCAAACACTCCCAGGACAGGTACAGCACGGGGTTAGATACAGAGTAAAGCTCCCTCTACACCGTCCCCATCAAACACTCCCAGGACAGGTACAGCACAGGGTTAGATACAGAGTAAAGCTCCCTCTACACCGTCCCCATCAAACACTCCCAGGACAGGTACAGCACGGGGTTAGATACAGAGTAAAGCTCCCTCTACACCGTCCCCATCAAACACTCCCAGGACAGGTACAGCACAGGGTTAGATACAGAGTAAAGCTCCCTCTACACTGTCCCTATCAAACACTCCCAGGACAGGTACAGCACAGGGTTAGATACAGAGTAAAGCTCCCTCTACACCGTCCCCATCAAACATTCCCAGGACAGGTACAGCACAGGGTTAGATACAGAGTAAAGTTCCCTCTACACCGTCCCCATCAAACACTCCCAGGACAGGTACAGCACGGTGTTAGATGCAGAGTAAAGCTCCCTCTACACTGTCCCCATCAAACACTCCCAGGACAGGTACAGCACGGGGTTAGACACAGAGTAAATCTCCCTCTACACCGTCCCCATCAAAGACTCCCAGGACAGGTACTGCACAGGGTTAGATACAGAGTAAAGGTCCCTCTACACTGTCCCCATCAAACACTCCCAGGACAGGCACAGCACGGGGTTAGATACAGAGTAAAGCTCCCTCTACACCGTCCCCATCAAACACTCCCAGGACAGGTACAGCACAGGGTTAGATACAGAGTAAAGCTCCCTCTACACTGTCCCCATCAAACACTCCCAGGACAGGTACAGCACGGGTTTAGACACAGAGTAAAGCTCTCTCTACACTGTCCCCATCAAACACTCCCAGGACAGGTACAGCACGGGGTTAGATACAGAGTAAAGCTCCCTCTACACCGTCCCCATCAAACATTCCCAGGACAGGTACAGCACAGGGTTAGATACAGAGTGAAGCTCCCTCTATACAGTCCCTATTGAACATTCCCAGGACAGGTACCGTGACACGGAGCGGTGGAGAGGTGAGGGGAGTGGAGGGATGGAGGAGGGTGTTGGTGAGGGTTGGAGGATGGGCAGTGGGAAAGGGGTGGGAGTGGAGGGTGGTATCGATTGGGGGTTGTTGGGGGGGTGGTTAGGGGGATGGAGTCAGGTACTGGGTGGAGTGGGAATGGTGTAGGTTGGGGTATTTGGGCAGGGGTTTGGGGTACGGAGTCGGGCATGTGGTGGGGGGAGGGGATGACTAGTCTTCAAACCGTTGCGGCCTGAGTCGAACGCTCTGGTACGACTGGATACAGGAGAAGGCCGTGGGCGGAATGAGGCGTCGGTCAATCAGATTGTTCTCCAGGTGAACAGAGACCAGGTTCGAATCCTCACTGATCCGGGTGTCACAGACAGAGTCCAAGGGGACGTACCTGGGTGGGGAATGCAGAGACGACAGTCAATGGGACGACAAGCTAATCTCAAAAAAGCTAAAATGTTCGGCGGTTATTTCCAAACTCTCCTGGTCTCTCTGTGGCTCTTTCTCCCCTCTCCGAGGGAGGAGTTCCGGGGTTCCAGACTCCATTCCAGAGACGGGAGTTCCGGAATTGAGGCCTGACCCAGCACCCGCTGCCAGTGCTGAGGGAGCGCCGCACTGTCGGAAGGTCAGCGCTGAGGGAGCCCCGCACTGTCGGAGGGTCAGTGCTGAGGGAGGGCCGCACTGTGGGAGGGTCAGTGCTGAGGGAGCCCTGCGCTGTCGGAGGGTCAGTGCTGAGGGAGCGCCGCACTGTCGGAGGGTCAGTGCTGAGGGAGCCCTGCGCTGTCGGAGGGTCAGTGCTGAGGGAGCGCCGCACTGTCGGAGGGTCAGTGCTGAGGGAGCACCGCACTGTCGGAGGGTCAGTGCTGAGGGAGCCCTGCGCTGTCGGAGGGTCAGTGCTGAGGGAGCGCCGCACTGTCGGAGGGTCAGTGCTGAGGGAGCGCCACACTGTCGGAGGGACAGTGCTGAGGGAGCACCGCACTGTTGGACGGTCAGCGCTGAGGGAGTGCCGCACTGTCGGAGGGTCAGCGCTGAGGGAGCGCCGCACTGTCAGAGGGTCAGTGCTGAGGGAGCGCCGCACTGTGGGAGGGTCAGTGCTGAGGGAGCGCCGCACTGTGGGAGGGTCAGTGCTGAGGGAGCGCCGCACTGTCGGAGGGTCAGCGCTGAGGGAGCGCCGCACTGTGGGAGGGTCAGCGCTGAGAGAGCGCCGCACTGTGGGAGGGTCAGTGCTGAGGGAGCGCCGCACTGTCGGAGGGTCAGCGCTGAGGGAGCGCCGCATTGTTGGAGGGTCAGCGCTGAGGGAGCGCCGCACTGTGGGAGGGTCAGTGCTGAGGGAGCGCCGCACTGTGGGAGGGTCAGTGCTGAGGGAGCTCCGCACTGTCAGAGGGTCAGTGCTGAGGGAGCGCCGCACTGTGGGAGGGTCAGTGCTGAGGGAGCGCCGCACTGTCGGAGGGTCAGTGCTGAGGGAGCGCCGCACTGTGGGAGGGTCAGTGCTGAGGGAGCGTTGCACTGTCGGAGGGTCAGTGCTGAGGGAGCGCCGCACTGTCGGAGGGTCAGTGTTGAGGGAGCGCCGCACTGTCGGTGGGTCAGTGCTGAGGGAGCACCGCACTGTGGGAGGGTCAGCGCTGAGGGAGCGCCACACTGTGGGAGGGTCAGTGCTGAGGGAGCGCCGCACTGTGGGAGGGTCAGTGTTGAGGGAGCGCCGCACTGTCGGAGGGTCAGTGCTGAGGGAGCGCCGCACTGTGGGAGGGTCAGCGCTGAGGGAGCGCCACACTGTGGGAGGGTCAGTGCTGAGGGAGCGCCACACTGTCGGAGGGTCAGCGCTGAGGGAGCGCCGCACTGTCGGAGGGTCAGTGCTGAGGGAGCGCCGCACTGTGGGAGGGTCAGTGCTGAGGGAGAGCCGCACTGTGGGAGGGTCAGTGCTGAGGGAGCGCCGCACTGTGGGAGGGTCAGTGCTGAGGGAGCGCCGCACTGTCAGAGGGTCAGTGCTGAGGGAGCGCCGCACTGTGGGAGGGTCAGTGCTGAGGGTGCGCCGCACTGTCGGAGGGTCAGTGCTGAGGGAGTGCCGCACTGTCAGAGGGTCAGTGCTGAGGGTGCGCCGCACTGTCGGAGGGTCAGTGCTGAGGGAGCGCCGCACTGTGGGAGGGTCAGGGATGAGGCATTGAAACGAAGACCCCGTTCTCCCCCTCTCAGGCAGATGTAAAAAATTCCAAGGCTCCGATGGGAGGAAGAGGAGGGTGTGTGGGTCCGTGGCGAGGGGAGTTCTCCCCAGCGCCCTGGGGCCACAATTTATTCCTCAAACCGACATGATTCAAGCAAGCCGACAACTCGATTCACCATTTTACTCCCGATCTGGAGGGTGAATCTGCTTTTGCCACCGGTCGTGGGGTGGGGTCTGAGAGCTGGGGGGCCGACCGGTGCCCTTTGACACCCCCCACCCCCCACCGCCATCGCCCCGGGGGGCCGGAAATCGGAGATGGGCCGCCCACCTGATCTGGTTGTCGCTGAGCTGCAGGACTTGGAGGACCCGCAGGTTGAGGATCCCCTGGGGGACGGCACTCAGCTGGTTGTGGTCCAAGAGCAGCTCCTGCAGAGACGTGTAAAGGCCCAGGAACGAGACGGTGTGGATGCCCTCGTTCCGGAGCTGGTTGTAGGACAGGTGCAGGAACTCCAGGCCCGGCTGCAGGTGGGCGAAGACGTAGCCGGGGATGCGCTCGATCTGGTTGTGGTGCAGCAGCAGCTGCTTCAGCCCCACGGGCAGGAAGGAGGGCACGTGGACCAGCCGGTTGTGGGACAGGTCCAAGTTCTCCAACTTGCTGCAAAAGAGGCAGGACAAGAAGGTTAACGGGCACGAAAACATCCGTCCTAGTTTTCAGTGTGAAATCACCCCCCTACGCCGTCCCCATCAAACATTCCCAGGACAGGTACAGCACGGGGTTAGATACAGAGAAAAGCTCCCTCTACACTGTCCCCATCAAACACTCCCAGGACAGGTACAGCACGGTGTTAGATACAGAGTAAAGCTTCCTCTACACTGTCCCCATCAAACACTCCCAGGACAGGTACAGCACGGGGTTAGATACAGAGTAAAGCTCCTTCTGCACCGTCCCCATCAAACACTCCCAGGACAGGTACAGCACGGGGTTAGATACAGAGTAAAGCACCCTCTACACTGTCCCCATCAAACACTCCCAGGACAGGTACAGCACGGGGTTAGATACAGAGTAAAGCTGCCTCTACACTGTCCCCATCAAACACTCCCAGGACAGGTACAGCACGGGGTTAGATACAGAGAAAAGCTCCCTCTACACTGTCCCCATCAAACACTCCCAGGACAGGTACAGCACGGTGTTAGATACAGAGTAAAGCTCCTTCTGCACCGTCCCCATCAAACACTCCCAGGACAGGTACAGCACGGGGTTAGATACAGAGTAAAGCACCCTCTACACTGTCCCCATCAAACACTCCCAGGACAGGTACAGCACGGGGTTAGATACAGAGAAAAGCTCCCTCTACACTGTCCCCATCAAACACTCCCAGGACAGGTACAGCACGGGGTTAGATACAGAGTAAATCTCCCCCTACGCCATCCCCATCAAACACTCCCAGGACAGGTACAGCACGGGGTTAGATACAGAGTAAAGCTCCCTCTACACTGTCCCCATCAAACACTCCCAGGACAGGTACAGCACGGGGTTAGATACAGAGTAAAGCTCCCTCTACACCGTACCCATCAAACACTCCCAGGACAGGTACAGCACGGGGTTAGATACAGAGTAAAGCTCCCTCTACACTGTCCCCATCAAACACTCCCAGGACAGGTACAGCACGGGGTTAGATACAGAGTAAAGCTCCCTCTACACCGTACCCATCAAACACTCCCAGGACAGGTACAGCACGGGGTTAGATACAGAGTAAAGCTCCCTCTACACTGTCCCCATCAAACACTCCCAGGACAGGTACAGGACGGGGTTAGATACAGAGTAAAGCTCCCTCTACACTGACCCATCAAACACTCCCAGGACAGGTACAGCACGGGGTTAGATACAGAGTAAAGCTCCCTCTACACTGACCCATCAAACACTCCCAGGACAGGTACAGCACGGGGTTAGATACAGAGTAAAGCTCCTTCTACACCGTCCCCATCAAACATTCCCAGGACAGGTACAGCATGGGGTTAGATACAGAGTAAATCTCTTTCTACACAGTCCCCATCAAACACTCCCAGTACAGGTACAGCACGGGGTTAGATACAGAGTAAAGCTCCTTCTACACCGTCCCCATCAAACACTCCCAGGACAGGTACAGCACGGTGTTAGATACAGAGTAAAGCTCCCTCTACACTGTCCCCATCAAACACTCCCAGGACAGGTACAGCACGGGGTTAGATACAGAGTAAAGCTCCCTCTACACTGACCCCATCAAACACTCCCAGGACAGGTACAGCACGGGGTTAGATACAGAGTAAAGCTCCTTCTACACCGTCCCCATCAAACACTCCCAGGACAGGTACAGCACGGGGTTAGATACAGAGTAAATCTCTTTCTACACAGTCCCCATCAAACTCTCCCAGGACAGGTACAGCACGGGGTTAGATACAGAGTAAAGCTCCCTCTACACTGTCCCCATCAAACACTCCCAGGACAGGTACAGCACGGGGTGAGATACAGAGTAAAGCTCCCTCTACGCCGTCCCCATCAAACACTCCCAGGACAGGTACAGCACGGGGTGAGATACAGAGTAAAGCTCCCTCGTCACTCGGCTGTGCGTGTGATGTGTGTCTGTGCTTGATCTGAGGCAGTGTTCCGTTGGCAGACAGCCTCCGCACAGCTGAGGGTGACGTTGTAGGTTCGGGCTGAGCAGCCCTGCCTTGTTCTGCCGGGTCCCCATTCTCTACAGATTAAACTGATGGGAAGCAGCTGTTGTCTAACCTCCTTCGAAAGGCACATCAAAGAGCTGTCCCCGGGCCGCGTCTGCTTCTCGTTACTTTTATTGCTGTCTTTCTGCCAGTGCAACAGCCTGTCCCGCTCGCGCACTGGCTCCCACTCACCCCAGCGCCCTCGCGTCATGCCAAGCCTCCACTCCGACCCTCCGCCGGGCCTGTTGCACCGGGTCTCATCCCAATGGGGGCTGAGAGAGAGGAAAACAGCCCCGCTGGGTTGCCAAGTGCTGCACCACCACCCCCCCCCCCCAACCCTCTGGAGGCGAGCAGCATCAATATCCGTCCCCCACCACGACACCTTTTTGAGGAGCAACAGAAAGGCGTCAGCTCGGGGTTCAACGCCAACATCAGAGTGATGACCACTCCAATTTAAAATGGCCGAACTTACAACTTAACTCGGAGTCCTTGCCCGGAATTAGGTTTTGCAGAGTGAGGATGAAGATATTGCGCATTCCCTTTACTCCACCCACTTGCGCGTCACCCTATTCCATCCCCTGCAAATGACAGCCTCGCGTACAGCAGCCTTGGCCACTTAGCTCGGGAATTCCCACCCTAAGCGTCTCCGTCTCTTTCCCTCTCTCTCCTTCTTCATGACACTCATAAACACTGACCTCCTTGACCAGGATTTTCTTGAGTGCCGCACTGTGGGAGGGTCAGCGCTGAGGGAGCGCCGCACTGTCGGAGGGTCAGTGCTGAGGGAGCGCCGCACTGTTGGAGGGTGAGTGCTAAGGGAGCGCCGCACTGTGGGATGGTCAGTGCTGAGGGAGCACCGCACTGTGGGAGGGTCAGTGCTGAGGGAGCGCCGCACTGTGGGAGGGTCAGTGCTGAGGGAGCGCTGCACTGTGGGAGGGTCAGTGCTGAGGGAGCGCCGCACTGTCGGAGGGTCAGTGCTGAGGGAGAGCCGCACTGTGGGAGGGTCAGTGCTGAGGGAGAGCCGCACTGTGGGAGGGTCAGTGCTGAGGGAGAGCCGCACTGTGGGAGGGTCAGTGCTGAGGGAGCACCGCACTGTGGGAGGGTCAGTGCTGAGGGAGCGCCGCACTGGCCGAGGGTCAGTGCTGAGGGAGCGCCGCACTGTGGGAGGGTCAGTGCTGAGGGAGCGCCACACTGTCGGAGGGTCAGTGCTGAGGGAGAGCCGCACTGTCGGAGGGTCAGTGCCGAGGGAGCGCCGCACTGTGGGAGGGTCAGTGCTGAGGGAGCGCCGCACTGTCGGAGGGTCAGCGCTGAGGGGGCGCCGCACTGTCGGAGGGTCAGCGCTGAGGGAGTGCCACACTGTGGGAGGGTCAGCGCTGAGGGAGCGCCGCACTGTCGGAGGGTCAGCGCTGAGGGAGGACCACACTGTCGGAGGGTCAGCGCTGAGGGAGCGCCGCACTGTCGGAGGGTCAGCGCTGAGGGAGCGCCGCGCTGTCAGAGGGTCAGCGCTGAGGGAGCACCGCATTGTCGGCGGGTCAGTGCTGAGGGAAAGCCGTACCGTCAGAGGTCCAGTTAGACGATAAGACGTCGGAGCAGAAGTAGGCCATTCGGCCCATCGAGCCTGCTCCGCCCATTCAGTGAGATCATGGCTGACCTGATAATCCTCAACTCCCCTTTCCTGCCCTTTCCCCATAACCCTTGATTCCCTTACTGATTCAAAATCTGTCTATCTCGGCCTTGAATATACTCAATGACCCAGGCTCTACAGCCCTCTGCGGTAAAGAATCCCACAGATTAACTACCCTCTGAGAGAAGGAACTCCTCCCCATCTCTGTCTTAAATGGGCGACCCCTCACTCTGAGATTATGCCCTCTGGTCCGAGACTCTCCCACAAGGGGGAACAACCTCTCAGCATCTCCTCAGTCAAGCCCCCTGAGAATCTTATATCTTTCAGTCAGGTCGTCTCTCATTTTTCTAAACTCCAATGAGTACGGACCCAAACTACTCAACCTCTCCTCATCAGAAATTCCCTCCATACCTGGGGTCAACCTCGTGAACCTTCTCTGGACTGCTCCAACGGCCAGTACATCTTTCCTTAGATAACGGGACCAAAACCGTTCACAGTATTCTAGGTGTGGTCTAACCAGTGCCGTGTGCAGTTCCAGCAAGACTTCCCTATTTTTAGACCCCCATATTCCCTTTGAAATGAGGACCAACGTTCCACTCGCCTTCCCCACTACCTGCCAAGCTTCGTAGTGCGATTTGGACAGCACCTCACAGTCGGAGGAGCCATCACTCAGGGTGTGGGTGCCTCACCCCAGGCCCTCATTTGCCCTCGCAGGTGGTCTTAAAGGATCCGGTGGACACTGCCTGAAGCAAGGAGACGGTGTTGGGGTTGGGGGGTGGGGGCGGTGGTGGTTGGGGGAGGTGGGGGTACTTGCCCAGTGTCCTGGGGCCCGATATTCATCACCCCACCCCAACCTCCCACCCCCCCGCAACAACCAGCTTAACAGAAAAACAGTGCTCCTGTCGGTGGGATCTTGCTGTGCGCAAACTAGTGGCCACCTTTCCTACGCTGCAGGGGTGACTGCACCTCAGCGGGCGCCTGCGCTGACTGGGAACGGCCTTCGGACATCTTGCGAAGCGATGAGGGAACCAGGCGGACTGGAGATTGACACTGCGTGTGTGTTCCCTGAGGAATTCAGTCCAAGGCAGGCTGCTCCAAAAGGCGAGCCTCATCCTGTTGCACCTGTCAGGCCAGCTGATGGCTATCGGCTCTGTAAATGCCTTGCTTCCTTGAAGGGCCGTCTATTTTTCTTTTCTGCTCCGCGCTGCTTCCGGCTCCCCGCATTCCCACATCGGAATGTGCTCTGTAAGAATGCAGGATCAGGAGGAGGCCCCATTCAGACCACCCACCCCCCGCCCCCCCCTCCTCCTCGAGCCTGTTACACAGGAACAGGAGGAGGCCCCATTCAGCCCCTCTCGAGCCTGTTACACAGGAACAGGAGGCCATTCAGCCCCCCTCTACCTCGAGCCTGTTACACAGGAGCAGGAGGAGGCCCCATTCAGCCCCTCTCGAGCCTGTTACACAGGAACAGGAGGAGGCCATTCAGCCCCTCTCGAGCCTTACACAGGAACAGGAGGAGCCCATTCAGCCCCTTCTCGAGCCTGTTACACAGGAACAGGAGGAGCCCATTCAGCCCCTTCTCGAGCCTGTTACACAGGAACAGAAGGAGCCCATTCAGCCCCCCTCCTCGAGCCTGTTACACAGGAACAGGAGGAGGCCCTTCAGCCCCCCTCCTCAAGCCTGTTACACAGGAACAGGAGGAGGCCCCATTCAGCCCCTTCTCGAGCCTGTTACACAGGAGCAGGAGGAGGCCCCATTCAGCCCCTTCTCGAGCATGTTACACAGGAACAGGAGGAGGCCATTCAGCCCCTCTCGAGCCTGTTACACAGGAACAGGAGGAGCCCATTCAGCCCCTTCTCGAGCCTCGTACACAGGAACAGGAGGAGGCCATTCAACCCCTCTCGAGCCTGTTACACAGGAACAGGAGGCCATTCAGCCCCCCTCCTCCTCGAGCCTGTTACACAGGAACAGGAGGAGGCCCATTCAGCCCCTTCTCGAGCCTGTTACACAGGAAGAGGAGGAGGCCATTCAGCCCCTCTCGAGCCTGTTACACAGGAACAGGAGGAGGCCATTCAGCCCCTTCTCGAGCCTCGTACACAGGAACAGGAGGAGGCCATTCAGCCCCTCTCGAGCCTGTTACACAGGAACAGGAGGAGCCCATTCAGCCCCTCTCGAGCCTATTACACAGGAACAGGAGGAGGCCATTCAGCCCCTCTCGAGCCTGTTACACAGGAACAGGAGGAGGCCCGTTCAGCCCCTCTCGAGCCCGTTACACAGGAACAGGAGGAGGCCATTCAGCCCCTCTCGAGAGCAATGAACAGACATTTTGGTGGATTTTGGGGCTGGAGGAGGTTGGAGAGATCGGCGGGGCTTGGGGGGGGGGGCGGTGTTGGTGGGGGGGGTTGGAGGTTTGGAACAGGCCGCGGGGCCCATTTAAAACCTGACCAAAGTCACGGCCGGAATGGGAGCCAATGCAAACTTCGGCCGCTGGGGCTGTCCGGACAACAGAGGAGCCTGAACCTTCGGACGCTCAACACCTCCAACCCACATCACGGCAAAATCTGAAGGAGAAAAGAAAACAGGCCATCCGACCCTTATCACGCGGCCGCGTGCGGGATCTTGCTGTGCGCCGGCTGGACAACAGGCCTGGATAGAGTGGACGTGGGGAAGATGTTTCCATTAGTAGGAGAGACTAGGACCCGAGGGCACAGCCTCAGAGTAAAGGGAAGACCTTTTAGAACAGAGATGAGGAGAAACTTCTTTAGTCAGAGAGTGGTGAATCTATGGAATTCATTGCCACAGAAGGCTGTGGAGGCCAGGTCATTGAGTGTGTTTAAGACCGAGATAGATAGGTTCTTGATGGGTAAGGGGGGGGGTCAAAGGTTACGGGGAGAAGGCGGGAGAAGGGGGTTGAGAAACTTATCAGCCGTGATTGAATGGCGGAGCAGACTCGATGGGCCGAATGGCCTAATTTCTGCTCCTGGGTCTTATGGAGACCTCCCTGCGGGAGACGTCCCCACTCACCACGACCCCACTTGCTCAGGGAGCCATGAGAAGGCCTAGCCGTCGAGCTGCCTGTTTCCCCCTGAATTGACAATCAACCTGCCCCCCTCCACCACACCCCTCCACCACACCGCCCCCGCCCCCCCCCCCCCCCCCCCCCTCTCCGCCGGCCTCTCCTCGTTTCAAAGGTGACGATCGGGGTCAACAACTGCGCCCTCCGCCCGCGAGGCTTCTCTTATCCGGTCAAAGGAGGCCCCTACCCGCACCGCACCCCCCAGCCCCCTCCCCCCGCCATCCCCCCCCCCCCCAACGCCGGCAGCTCTTCCCTCCGATCTTTCTTGCGAAGGGGGTGGCGGGGGGGGGGCACCGCTTCGGGTTCCCGGCTTTTCAGAAGCGCCAACCTTCGGCCGGAGAGCGGGGTCAGCGAAAGGGCCCAACTCTCCCCTGGAGGGAGGGAGGGAGCCGTGGTGGTGGTGGTGGTGGTGGGGAGGGAGGGGAGGCGGGTGGAGGGGTGGGGGAGAGGGAAGTGCGGAGGGAGTGAGGGGGGTGGGGGTGGTCTCGTGGATTCTGCGGTATCCATGGCGGCTGCTGAGGACAGGAGCGCGGCGGCGCTGTTTACATATGTCACGGGCCCTCTCCGCCGTGGACCGCTTGGTTGCCAGGGATACGGGGCCTAAGGCCAACCTGCTTACCCCCCGCCCTCTCTCCACGGGGTGAGGCCTCCAGCCCCGATTCCCACCCTCCTCCTCCTCCCCTCACACACCACCCGTACCCCCTCGCCTGAGGAGATTTGCCCAGCTAGGCCCCGTTGCCGTGGGGAACGATGGCGGCACAGGCAAAGAAGCTAACCGTTCACGCCCCCTCCCCCACCCCCACAACCGAACAGGCTCTCCACGTCACCACCACCCCCCCCCCACAATCTCGGCACCAATCCAACCAGCGTCCGGGCATCAATGGGATCGTCGGAGATCTGGACGCGTGGTGACCGGTGGTGGTGGGGAGAGAGAACAAAGAGGTTGGCCACTCGCAAGAGGTCCCAAAGTGCTTCGCAGGCAAGTGCCGGAGACTCCTATCTTGGACTGTGGCGGCTCTTGTACCGTAGGAAGCGGGGCAGCCATTTATTGCAGAGCAAGATCCCACAAACAGCCAATGCAGTCAATGACCTGGTTAATCTGTTTTTCTGTTGATGTTGGTTGAGGGGTAAGTGTGGGAGAGAATTACCAACCCCCCCCCCAACCACCGCACTAGGCCCATCTTCTAACAGCGGTCCTGGATTCTTTAACATTCACCTCAGAGGGCAGCCAGGGGTCTCTGGCTTAACCACTCATCCAGAAAGATGGCACCAAAGACAGTGCGGCACTCCCTCAACACTGACCCTCCAACAATGCAGCACTCCCTCAGCACTGACCCTCCGACAGTGCAGCACTCCCTCAGTACTGACCCTTCGACAGTGCGGCGCTCCCTCAGTACTGACCCTTCGACAGTGCGGCGCTCCCTCAGCACTGACCCTCCGACAGTGCGCCGCTCCCTCAGCACTGACCCTCCCACAGTGCGGCTCTCCCTCAGCACTGACCCTCCGACAGTGCGGCGCTCCCTCAGCACTGACCCTCCGACAGTGCGGCACTCCCTCAGCACTGACCCTCCGACAGTGCAGCACTCCCTCAGTACTGACCCTTTGACAGTGCGCCACTCCCTCAGCGCTGACCCTCCCACAGTGCGGCGCTCCCTCAGCACTGACCCTCCCACAGTGCGGCGCTCCCTCAGCACTGACCCTCCGACAGTGCGGCACTCCCTCAGTACTGACCCTCCCACAGTGCGGTGCTCCCTCAGCACTGACCCTCCCACAGTGCGGCGCTCCCTCAGCGCTGACCCTCCCACAGTGCGGCGCTCCCTCAGCGCTGACCCTCCCACAGTGCGGCGCTCCCTCAGCGCTGGCCCTCCCACAGCGCGGCGCTCCCTCAGCACTGACCCTCCGATAGTGCGGCGCTCCCTCATCACTGACCCTCCCACAGCGCGGCGCTCCCTCAGCACTGACCCTCCCACAGCGCGGCGCTCCCTCAGCATTGGCATTGGGTGGGAGGGGGAGGTGTCGAGTATTGACCCAGGGTCCCCACGCTTTGAGCCTCGGCCTGGAACCCACGCCACGCCAAGCCGGACGTGGGCGCGAGACAGACTGCGGCAGGCCTGACCCAGGCGGGAGAGGGGCGTGGGGAGGTTGGTCGTCGAGTCCCAGTTTTACTTCAAGTGGCAGTTCAAGAGGTCTGGCAAGGGGCCTCCCAACTGAGCTGTGCACGAGGCTGGAGACACAGACACAAACAGTCTGTGCTTCACGCCAACTTCACCAAGTCAGGGCAGATTAGCTCTCTGCCGGTCTGTGACATGCTATAGCCTGTCCCTGATAAGCATCCAAGGCAGGTCTACCTGATTGGGCGTTCCCCTCTCGCATCTGCGGAATGCGCCTCCTCCCTGGCTCCCTCTTATCAACACCCTCTGTTCTTTATCGCAAACATAACGTCCAAGCCCAGAGCCTGACAAACGTCAGTGGAATGTCGAACAGGCCGGGGCTCTTTACTCTCGAGGAGAGAAAGGCTGATGGGCGGGGGGGAGGGGGGGGAGGGTGGGGAGGGGGGGAGGGGGTCAACCCGATCGAGCTCTTTAAAGTGATGGAGGGAGGTTTCGGTAGGGTCGACGTAGAGAAGATGTTTCCACTTGTGGGGGATGGGGGGAGAGACCAGAACTATAGTGGGGGCAGGGGCGAGGGCGCCATCAATGTAAGACAGTCCCTAATAGATCCGATCGGGGTGGGGAGAGAAAGGTCTTTACCCAGAGAGCGGGGAGAAAGTGGAACTCGCTCCCACAGGGAGGGGGGGTGGAGGTGAATCGTGTCGATGTGTTTAAGGAGCTGGAGAAACACACGAGGGGAGAGAGGAATAGAAGGATAGGCGGGATAGGGGGAGGGGAGATGGAGTGGGGGGTTGGGAGGAGGCTGGGTGTGGGGGGCAGGAAACACCGGCACGGAACAGAGGGGCCGAATGGCCTGTTTCTCTCCTGTAGACTGGATGTAAGAGCGTTTAAATCTCTTTGTTCATAGTCGTTTGTTAGGGCAGAACTTGAGTATTGCTGGAAAAAACGAGTCACGTTGTTGAAGCTTTTCGTCTTGCACTCACCAGGACAGATTCCAGGACAGAGCACCAGTTGTAAAGGGAACAACAATTTACACTGCACGAGAAGAGAGTGCTGACTAGTTGGCAAACGGACTCTGATCGGTAGAGGTGTTGCCATAGAGAATGCACCAGGGATAAGTTGACTGCCAAGCTTTTGTTTAAATTCGAACCAGTCAGGTCGACTCTGATTGGTCAAGGCATAGGCATGAGGAATGAACCAGTGAATGGCTGTCCCCCAAGCTTTTGTTTAGTCGAAATAGGCACAATGGGTGGACATACTCCTTCCGTCTGTAAAGGAGAGGGGCACTGGGACGAAGGGGGTTTGTCTGATGGGGAAAGGTTGAGCAGGTTGGGGCCTCTACCCATTGGAGTTTGGAAGAATGAGAGGCGATCTTATTGAAACATGTCAGATTCTGAGGGGGGAGGGGGTTTGACAGGGTGGATGCTGAGGGGATGTTACCCCCCCGCTCGTGATGGGGGGGAATGTAGAATGAGGGGGGGGCACAGATTCAGAATGAGGGGTCTCCCATTGAAGACGGAGACGAGGAGGAATTTCTTGTCTCAGAGGGTGGTCAGTCTGTGGAATTCTCTCCCCCACTCCCCCCAACAGAGAGCAGTGGGGGCCGGGTCACTGAATATATTCAAGGCCGAGCGAGACAGATTTCTGATCGACGAGGGGTTGGGGGGGCGGGGGAGGGTTATGAGGGGGGGGGGAGACAAGCAGGAAAGTGGAGCTGAGGCCACAGTCAGATCAGCCACGCTGTTATGGAATGGGGGAGCAGGATCGAGGGGTGGTACGAGGTGACTCCTTCCTGCTCCTGACTCCTGCCTTCCTGTTTTTCTTTAGAACTGGACTCTTTATTTTCCATTGTCTCTCTCTCTCTCTCTCTCTCCGTGTCCTGACAAGCAAAGTGAAATGAGCTCACGATTCCCTGAACATCTTCTGCCAATTGTCCAGCCACCAACCCCCCCCCCCCCACCCCCAACCCCCTCTTCCTCCAGCTTCTCCCTGTCCTCTTGACGCTCCGCAGATGGAGCTGTCTCGTCTGGCACGCTGTCCAGGCCAGATGTCAGGAAATGCCGGAGTTAGTCAACATTCCCGGTGGGAGAGCTGCGTTAAAATGCAAAGTCTCCCTCTCGAGGGGCCTTCGAGACGCCTGCCCTCTTCCTTATAAAACCAAGGAAAAGAAACAATATCAGCCGGCGGTGAGGCTGAGGGGGCCGCGTGTCAGTGCTGGGGTGGGGTGGGGGGGCGGCAGGGGATGATATCAGGGTGGCTCCGCCACAGCGCCTGACTCTGACCCTGCCTCAGCTCTTTGGCTGTGGAAGCCCTCACCCCTCTGTGCTCCTCCCCAGGTGTGACCATACCCCTGCTCCCCACCCCACCACCTCGACCTCCCAACTTCCACCTTCCGGACACACTAACTTGTCCCGTGTCCTGGCGTGTTTCCAACTCAGCCCTCAACCATTGGGACTGGCCCTCCGTCCCTAAAGGATTTTACATCCTCCTTTTCAAATCCCTCGCCGGCCTTGACCCCTCCCTACCTCTGTAACCCCCTCCAGCCCCTACACCCCTCCCTATCTCTGTAACCTCCTCCAGCCCCTACACCCCTATCTGTCACCTCCTCCAGCCCCTACAACCCTGTCTATCTCTGTAACCTCCTCCCCTCCCTATCTCTGTAACCTCCTCCAGCCCCTACACCCCTCCCTATCTCTATAACCTCCTCCAGCCCCTACACCCCTCCCTATCTCTGTACCCTCCTCCAGCCCCTACAACCCTCCCTATCTCTGTAACCTCATCCAGCCCCTACACTCGTCCCTATCTCTGTAACCTCCTCCAGTACCTACACCCCTTCCTATCTCTGTAACCTCCTCCAGCCCCTACACCCTTCCCTATCTCTGTAACCTCCTCCAGCCCCTACAACCCTCCCTATCTCTGTAACCTCCTCCAGCCCCTACACCCCTCCCTACCTCTGTAACCTCCTCCAGCCCCTACACCCCTCCCTATCTCTGTAACCTCCTCCAGCCCATACACCCCTCCCTATCTCTGTAACCTCCTCCAGCCCCTACACCCTTCCCTATCTCTGTAACCTCCTCCAGTCCCTACAACCCTCCCTATCTCTGTAACCTCCTCCTACAACCCTCCGAGATCTCTGAGCTCCTCCAATTCCGGCCTCTCGAGCATCCCCCAATTCCCATTGCTCCACCATTGGCGGCCGGGCCTTCAGCTGCCTGGGGGGGGCCCTGAGCTCTGGAATTCCCTCCCTAAACCTCTCCACCTCCCTCTCTCTCTCTGTCTCTGTCACTCTCTCTCCCTCACTCTCTCTCCCTCTCCCTCTCTCAGTCCCTCCCTTTCTCATTCCCTCCATCCGCTCATCTCCTCCCTTAAGACGCTCCTTAAAAACCGACCTCTCTGACCGAGCTTGTGGTCTCCTTTCCCTAATATCCCCACGTGAGGCTCGGGGTCAGATTCTGTCTGATTTACCCACCCGTGAATCGCCCAGGGGAGGTTATACGTTCAAGGGGTCATGTCAGTGCAAGTTGTTGTTGTTGACATCCCAAAGCTTGTTACACACAACCAATCACTTTGGCCCATCTTTCCATAGAGGAAACATAGCCAGCCAAGGTGGGTACAGCAAGATCCCACAGGCAGCAAAGTGACAACGACCCAGATCATCAGTTTATTCTGCAGCGATATTAGATCAGGAATAAATACTGCCCCGTGACATGGAGAAGAACTCTATACCGCACCCCACCTCCTCCAACAACTTTTCTTCCAATAGTGGCCAATGGATCCTTTACAACAAGCGAAGAGGGCCCAGGGTTTGGTATCTCCAAGTGTGCGGTGCTCCCACAGTGCGGCCCTCCCTCAGCACTGACCCTCCGACAGCGCGGCGCTCCCTCAGCACTGACCCTCCGACAGCGCGGCGCTCCCTCAGCATTGACCCTCCCACAGTGTGGTTCTCCCTCAGCACTGACCCTCCCATAGCGCGGCGCTCCCTCAGCACTGACCCTCCCACAGTGCGGCGCTCCCTCAGCACTGACCCTCCGACAGTGCGGCGCTCCCTCAGCACTGACCCTCCGACAGCGCGGCGCTCCCTCAATACTGACCCTCCGACAGCGCAGCGCTCCCTCAGCACTGAACCTCCGACAGCGCGGCGCTCCCTCAGCACTGACCTTCCGACAGCGCGGCGCTCCCTCAGCACTGACCCTCCGACAGTGCGGCGCTCCCTCAGCACTGACCCTCCGACAGTGCGGCGCTCCCTCAGCACTGACCCTCCGACAGTGCGGCGCTCCCTCAGCACTGACCCTCCGACAGTGCGGCACTCCCTCAGCACTGACCCTCCGACAGTGCGGCACTCCCTCAGCACTGACTCTCCAACAGTGCGACGCTCCCTTAGCACTGACCGCCCAACAGCGCATCGCTCCCTCAATACTAACCATCTAACAGTGCGGCACTCCATCAGTAGTGACTCTCCAACAGTGCAGCGTTCCCTCAGTACTGACACAACTAAGTATTAATAATGAGGCCAACTGGCAAAACACATGTCTGGCCATCTTTCCAGTCTGCGTTTGTTGGCATAGGTGCCAGGTGGCCTCGTGATGAATGCTTGGCTGAGCTCTGGGACTGACTCATGCATTCAGCTCTGTGGGGTAGCTGTTTACACAGCTGCAAAGGGGACTTTTAGCTTTATTTAACTGAGCGTTTTACGAGCCTGCAATAACTTACCTTTCTTCAAGTATTTTCTCAATGCCTGTGTGTTTATTTGGACACGTGTAGGAAATATTCACTGGATTGAAATTGTTGTCAATGGGACTTTCATGGCCTGTGTTTGATTGACAGTTTTATGAGCACCTAAGTGGAGAAATTTCTTTCAAAGGGGTTTTTGAGTGGCTGGGTGCATTTTTCTGATCATTTCCTGAGCATTTCAAACACATGCCAGCGATATTATACGGCTGATTGGTTCTGTACCTGGTGGATACTGGGCGAGCGGGCTGGAGGGGTTCATGGGAGATATGAGGGTGCACAGAGGGGGTCACTCAACATGGGTGAGGAGTAGCTGGGGGCGAGACGGCCGAACTGAACCGACGGCTGACTAAATGGAAGTGGCGGGGGGGGCCTTGTTGCATTCTCCGAGGCTCAAATTCCGTCGAGTTGGTGTGGCGGGTGGGGGGGTCTCCCTTTGAGAAAGCCTGGCAGCATGCCGTGACAGTGAAAGGCCCCCAAACCCGCCCTTCCCGAACCAGAGGCGGAAATCCAGCCTCCAGGCTTGCTGGGGGTGCGGACGTGGGCCCTCGGCCTTCCGGTACAGCTTGGTGGGGGGGGGGAGGGGGAATGGTTGGCGAGGACTTGGATTCGGGCCTCAATTCGAACCGTGTGGAGGACTGCGGCCTACGAGTGTGCCAAGAGTCGGACTTTCGTCTCTGGTTCATGAAGCGTGGACTCTTTGAAGGTGTGACAAGCACAGTAGATAATGGAGATCCTGTAGATGTAATATATCTGGCCTTTGATAAGGTGCTGCACAATAGATTAGTGCACAAGATAAGATCACACGGAGTTCGGGGTAATATATGAGCTTGGATAGAGGATTGGCTAACCAACAGAGAGCAGAGAGTCAGGATAAATGGGTCTTTTTCTGGATGACAAGCTGTAACCAGTGGGGGAGACACAGGGTTCGGTCCGTGGGCCCCAACTATTTACAATCTGTATTAATGACTTGGATTCAGGGATAGAAGGTACTATAGCTAAATTTACAGATGGCACCAAAATAGGGAAAGTACGTTGTAATGCAGAAATAAGAAATTTACAAATGGATATGGAAGATTAGGTGAATGGGCCAAAATGTGGCAGATGGAGTTTAACGTAGGTCAGTGTGAGATTATCCATTCTGGTCAGAGGAATAACAAGGCGACTTATTATTTAGGTGGGGAGAAACTTCCGAATGCTTCAGCGCAGAGGGATCTGGGTGTCCTCGTGCATGAATCGCTGAAAGCTGGTGTGCAGGTACAGCAGGTAATAAGGAGGCAAATGGAATTTTGGCATTTATTGCTAAAGGAATAGAGTATAAAAATAGGGAAGTGTTGTTGTAACTGTACAAGGCATTGGTGAGACCGCACCTGGAGTACTGTGCACAGTTTTGGGCCCCTTACTTGAGGAGGGATGTAGTTGCACTGGAGGCGGTTCAGAGGAGGGTCACTCGATTGATTCCAGCGATGCGGGGCTTGTCTTATGAGGAGAGATTGAGCAGTTTAGGCTCACACTCGCTAGAGTTTAGAAGGATGAGAGGAGATCTAATTGAGGTCTATAAGATGCTAAAGGGAGCAGACAAAGTAGACGTGGAGCGGATGTTTCCCCTTGTGGAACATTCTAGAATGAGAAGCCACAGTTTTAGGCTAAGGGGGGGTAGATTTAAATCAGAGATGAGGAGGAATTACTTTTCTCAAAGGGTGGTGAATCTGTGGAAGTCACTACCTCAGAGCGCAGTGGATGCCGGGACGCTGGATAAATTTAAGCAGGAGATGGACAGATTTTTAATTAGTAACGGGTTTGAAAGGTTATGGGGAGAGGGCAGGAAATTGGAGTTGAGGCCAAAATGAGATCAGCCATGAAGGTAATGAATGGCGGGGCAGGCTGGAGGGGCTGAATGGCCCACTCCTGCTCCTCGTTCTGATGTTATGTTCAAAGAGAGTCTCCTGTCTCACCGTAATTGGAACAAACAGGTTGTTAAACAGGGTGGAGAACCCAGTCCAGAGCTGCTTGAGAAAAATAATACTTTATATGTGTTCTGAAAACACAAATTATCAGACTAGACGAGAAAGACTGCTGGCAGGTTCTGCAATACATCAGCAAGGTCAAAGTGGTCATCGTTCTCAGTCGGACTCAACCCTGCCAGGGAGTCAGAAGGTTATGTGTCCGAGACCCCACATCAGAGAGTCAAGTGGCATAAGCTGGGCCCGACGCACCCCACCCCCACCCCATACCACTGACAGGTCCTCACATACGGCCAAATCTGAGGGAGCACCGCAATGTCGGAGGGTCAGTGCTGAGGGAGCGCCGCACTGTCGGAGGGTCAGTGCTGAGGGAGCGTCACACTGTCGGAGGGTCAGTGCTGAGGGAGCGCCGCACTGTCGGAGGGTCAGTGCTGAGGGAGTGCCGCACTGTCAGAGGGTCGGTGCTGAGGGAGCGCCGCACTGTCGGAGGGTCAGTGCTGAGGGAGCGCCGCGCTGTCGGAGGGTCAGTGCTGAGGGAGCGCCGCGCTGTCGGAGGGTCAGTGCTGAGGGAGCGCCGCACTGTGGGAGGGTCAGTGCCGAGGGAGCGCCGCACTGTCGGAGGGTCAGTGCCGAGGGAGCGCCGCACTGTGGGAGGGTCAGTGCTGAGGGAGCACCGCACTGTCGGAGGGTCAGTGCTGAGGGAGCGCCGCACTGTGGGAGGGTCAGTGCTGAGGGAACGCCGCACTGTCGGAGGGTCAGTGCTGAGGGAGCACTGCACTGTGGGAGGGTCAGTGCTGAGGGAGTGCTGCACTGTGGGAGGGTCAGTGCTGAGGGAGCGCCACACTGTGGGAGGATCAGTGCTGAGGGAGCACCGCACTGTCGGAGGGTCAGTGCTGAGGGAGTGCCGCACTGTCGGAGGTTCAGTGCTGAGGGAGCGCCGCAATGTCGGAGGGTCAGTGCTGAGGGGAGCGCCGCAATGTCGGAGGGTCAGCACTGAGGGAGCGCTGCACTGTCGGAGGGTCAGCACTGAGGGAGCGCCGCAATGTCGGAGGGTCAGCACTGAGGGAGCGCCGCAATGTCGGAGGGTCAGCACTGAGGGAGCACCGCAATGTCGGAGGTGCTGTTATGTGTGTGATTCGGTAAGGCTGAGGCCCCGGTCTGCCCTCTCGGGGGGGACGACTGGAACAAGAGCAGGGGGAGGCCAGAGGCTGGTGCAGGAGTGGGGGGGGTGGGAGGGGGGGGCGGGGTAGCGGTAGGCGTTCTCCCCGGTGTCCTGGGGCTGATATTTAAGCCTCAGTCGACATCACAGAGAAAGAAGACAAGACGGCGTGGGGCGTCGTCACATTGCAAGTTTCTGGGATCCTGCTGTGCGCGTGGCTGCCGCTCGTCCTCGGCTGCGGGGTGTCCGGAGGGGTGGGGTGAAAGCGAGGCGCTGGAGGAATGGCAGCTCGATCTTTCCTTCGGCTGCTTGTCCTGTTTTGGCTAACGGGTCGGTTCGGGGAATTCGGCCCCAGCCGGTACCGTTTCCCGGCCTAGTGCAGGCTCGGGGGGGGGAGGCTGGGTGGGGGGGGAGGCGTTGCTGGAGAGGAGTGGGGGGGGGGCTTGCTTTTAGCAGTCGTTGGCTGGGGCTGGGGGGAGAAGGCACAGCGGGCCGAGCGGGGTCTGAGGGAAGCGGGAGGCTGGGAGGTAGCCAACCCTGGTCAGAATCGGCCTGGTCACCACAACAGCCTAGGCCCAGGCCCCGGCACATCCTGCACCGTCTCCCGACAGGAGCCGTCAATATTCCCTCAAACCCAGGGCAACGCAGCAGCCAAAAACACTGTCTGCGCGTCACGGGGCTGGGTTGGGGGGGGGAGGGATTATCCCGCCTCGGTCCCACTGCTTTACTCCCAGCGCGGATGCCTCGTCGAGCTATCGACCGGGAGTATCTGCGTCTCACCATGACGATCACCGACAGTCACCATCCCATCCATTCACATCTCACACTGTCAGCGACGACGGTGACCTGCATTTACGATGCAACTTCCCCGTCCCCAGGGCGCTTCACAGGGAGCGTCAATCTGACACACTCTGACCCCCAGCCACACGCGGGGATATTGGGGACAGGTGACCAAACGCTCGGTCAGAGAGGTCGGTTTTTAAGGAGCGTCTTAAAGGAAGAGAGAGAGAGAGAGAGGGAGAGAGAGAGGGAGAGAGGGAAAGAGGGAGAGGGAGAGAGAGATTGAGAGAGAGAGAGAGAGAGATTGAGAGAGAGAGAGAGAGATTGAGAGAGAGAGATTGAATGAGAGAAATTGAGAGAGAGAAATTGAGAGAGAGAGATTGAGAGAGAGATTTAGAGAGATTGAGAGAGATTGAGAGAGATTGAGAGACATTGAGAGACATTGAGAGAGACTGACAGAGATTGAGAGAGATTGACAGAGATTGAGAGAGATTGAGAGAGATTGAGAGAGATTAAGAGACAGAGGACCACAGAGGCTGAGGGAGGGAATTCCAGAGCTCAGGGGCCCCCCCCAGGCAGCTGAAGGCACGGCTGCCAATGCTGGAGCGATGGGAATCGAGGGATGCTCGAGAGGCCGGAATTGGAGGAGATCAGAGATCTCGGAGGGTTGTAGGAGGTTAGAGATGTGGAGGGTTGTAGGGGCTGGAGGAGGTTACAGAAATAGGGAGGGTTGTAGGGGCTGGAGGAGGTTACAGAGATAGGGAGGGGTGTAGGGGCTGGAGGAGGTTACAGAGATAGGGAGGGTTTTAGGGGCTGGAGGAGGTTACAGAGATAGGGAGGGGTGTAGGTGCAGGAGGAGGTTACAGAGATAGGGAGGGGGTATAGGGTCTGGAGGAGGTTACAGAGATAGGGAGGGTTGTAGGGCTGGAGGTGGTTACAGAGATAGGGAGGGGTGTAGGTGCAGGAGGAGGTTACAGAGAGAGGGAGGGGTGTAGGGACTGGAGGAGGTTACAGAGATAGGGAGGTGTGTAGGTGCAGGAGGAGGTTACAGAGAGAGGGAGGGATGTAGGGGCTGGAGGAGGTTACAGAGATAGGGGTGTAGGGGCTGGAGGAGGTTACAGAGATAGGGAGGGGTGTATGGGCTGGAGGAGGTTACAGAGAGAGGGAGGGATGTAGGGGCTGGAGGAGGTTACAGAGATAGGGAGGGGTGTAGGGGCTGGAGGAGGTTACAGAGATAGGGAGGGGTGTAGGGACTGGAGGAGGTTACAGAGATAGGGAGGGGTGTAGGGGCTGGAGGAAGTTACAGAGATAGGGAGGGGTGTAGGGGCTGGAGGAGGTTACAGAGATAGGGAGGGGTGTAGGGGCTGGAGGAGGTTACAGAGATAGGGAGGGGTGTAGGGGCTGGAGGAGGTTACAGAGATAGGGAGGGGTGTAGGGGCTGGAGGAGGTTACAGAGATAGGGAGGGGTGTGTGATCTGGAGGAGGAAGAAACAAGGATGAAAATGTGAAAATGGAGGTGTTGCCGGGCTGGGAGCTGATATCAGTCTGTGATCACCGTGGGTGCACAGGGGGGGTGGGTGCTGGCTTACTGGGTGAACAGGAATGGATTGTGAGTTGGGACACGGAGCAGCAGAGTTGAAACCCTTTCTCACTCAGCTGTAAGCTCTCGAGGGAGCTGTCGGAACCGAAATGAAGAGAAGCATCTCCACTCATCGAAATGCGTCCCCCGATTCCCATCGCCCCTCCATTGGCGGCCGTGCCTTCAGCAGCCTGGGGGGGCCCTGAGCTCTGGAACTCCCTCCCTAAACCTCTCCCTCTCCCTCCCTGTCTCTCTCTCTCTCTCCCTCCACCTCTCCCTGTCCCTATCTCTCTGTCTCTGTCTCTTTTTCTGTGTCTCTCTCAATCTGTCTCTCTCTCTCCCTCTGTCTCTCTCTCTCTCCTCTGTCTCTCTCTTTCCCTCTGTCTGCCTCTCTCTCCCTCTGTCTCTCTCTCTCTCTGTCTCTCTCTCTCCCTCTGTCTCTGTCTCTCTCTCTCCTTCTGTCTGCCTCTCTCTCCCTCTGTCTCTCTCTCTCTCTCTGTCTCTCTCTCTCCCTCTCTCTCCCTCTGTCTCTCTCTCTCTGTCTCTCTCACTCCCTCTGTCTCTGTCTCTCTCTCTCTCCCTCTCTCTCCCTCTGTCTCTCTCTCTCTCTCCCTGTTTCTCTCTGTCTCTCTCTCTCTCCTTCTCTCTCCCTCTATCTCTCTCTCTCTCTCCCTGTTTCTCTCTGTCTCTCTCTCTCCCTCTGTCTCCCTCTCTCCCTCTGTCTCTCTCTCTCTCTCTCTCCCTGTCTCTCTCTGTCTCACTCTCTCCCTCTGTCTGTCTGTCTCTCTCTCTCCCTCTCTCTCCTTTGTCTCTCTCTCTCCCTATCCCTGTTTCTCTCTGTCTCTCTCTCTCCCTCTGTCTCTCTCTGTCTCTCTCTCTCTCTCTCCCTCTGTCTCTCTCTGTCTCTCTCTCTCTCTCCCTCTCTGTCTCTCTCTGTCTCTCTCTCTCACACTCACTCTCTCTTTTTCTGTGTCTCTCTCTCTGCCTCCCCCTCTCTCTCTCTGCCTCCCCCCCTCTCTCTCTGCCTCCCCCCCTCGCTCTGCCTCCCCCCCTCTCTCTCTGCCTCCGCCTCTCTCTCTCTGCCTCCCTCTCTCCTCCTTTAAGACGTTCCTTAAAAAACCGGCCTCTCTGACTGACCTATCGTTCCCCTGTCTCTAATACCTGGGCGTGAGTCTCGGGGTCAGATTCTGTCCGATTGACCCTCCTGTGAAGCGCCCTGTGGATGGGGGGGTGGTGCTGGGTGAACTCGGTGAGGGGGCACCCTCGAAAGGCCGGGGTGCTGGCACCCAGGGTGAAGGCGGGGGTGCAGCAGGAGCCGGGAGGCTGGGAGCTGACGAGGCCCGCGACCCCCTGAGCGGAGACGTCCGTTACCCTACTCACCGCAGGTGGATCCAGGCTTGAGGGGCGATCCGGTTCTCCTGGAGCCGGTTGTGGCGCAGCACCACGGTGGTGAGGTTGAGGGTCTTGTTCAGGAGCCCCCCAGGGATCTCCTCGATGTGGTTGTTCTCCAGATGGAGTTCCTGGTGGCGACAGAACCGAGAAGTTAGGCCGGAAAAGGCAGGGGGTGAGGGATGGGTGGGGGGGAGGGGGGGGGGGGAATGGAGGGGGGGGGGGGGGTGGGGAGCCGGCGGGGAACCGGTGGGGGGAGGGAAAAGGGGGGCGAAAGGGGGGCACGGACGCAGGGAAGGGAGAGAGCAGGAAGGGAGGAAGACAGGGGTAGAGCAAGATAGGAGGAAAGTCAAGGAAGAGAGAGCTCCCATCATTCCAACGCCTTTGGCCGCCTCAGGGCATCCCGAAGTGCCTCAGGGCCGATGGGGGGGGGGGGGTGGGGGGTCCGTGAGGGCTGGTCACTGTCGGAATGCGGGAAAAACGTTAGCCGATCTGCGCAGCAGCAAGATCCCACGGAACAGCCCAATGTGATCATGGCACAGACCGTCTGCTTTTCACTGATGTAACCTCCTGTAACCTCCTCCAGCCCCTACACCCCTCCCTATCGCTGTAACCTCCTCCAGTCCCTACACCCCTCCCTATCGCTGTAACCTCCTCCAGTCCCTACACCCCTCCCTATCTCTGTAACCTCCTCCAGCCCCTACACCCCTCCCTATCTCTGTAACCTCCTCCAGCCCCTACAACCCTCCCTATCTCTGTAACCTCCTCCAGCCCCTACACCCCTCCCTATCTCTGTAACCTCCTCCAGCCCCTACACCCTCCCTATCTCTGTAACCTCTCCCAGCCCCTACACCCCTCCCTATCTCTGTAACCTCCCCCAGCCCCTACAACCCTCCCTATCTCTGTAACCTCCTCAGCCCCCACACCCCTCCCTATCTCTGTAACCTCCTCCAGCCCCTACAACCTTCCCTATCTCTGTAACCTCCTCCAGCCCCTACACCCCTCCCTATCTCTGTAACCTCCTCCAGCCCCTACATCCCTCCCTATCTCTGTAACCTCCTCCAGCTCCTACATCCCTCCCTATCTCTGTAACCTCCTCCACCCCCTACACCCCTCCCTATCTCTGTAACCACCTCCAGCCCCTACACCCCTCCCTATCTCTGTAACCTCCTCCAGCCCCTACACCCCTCCCTATCTCTGTAACCTCCTCCAGCCCCTACACCCCTCCCTATCTCTGTAACCTCCTCCAGCCCCTACACACCTCCATCTCTGTAACCTCCTCCAGCCCCTACACCCCTCCCTATCTCTGTAACCTCCTCCACCCCCTACACCCCTCCCTATCTCTGTAACCTCCTCCAGCCCCTACACCCCTCCCTATCTCTGTAACCTCCTCCAGCCCCTACACCCCTCCCTATCTCTGTAACCTCCTCCAGCTCCTACCCCCCTCCCTATCTCTGTAACCTCCTCCACCCCCCTACACCCCTCCCCTATCTCTGTAACCACCTCCAGCCCCTACACCCCTCCCTATCTCTGTAACCCTCCTCCAGCCCCTACACCCCTCCCTATCGCTGTAACCTCCTCCACCCCCTACACCTCTCCCTATCTCTGTAACCTCCTCCAGCCCATACACCCCTCCCTATCTCTGTAACCTCCTCCACCCCCTACACCCCTCCCTATCTCTGTAACCTCCTCCAGCCCCTACACCCCTCCCTATCTCTGTAACCTCCTCCAGCCCCTAC